>OMNN01054576.1:1725-12265 GCA_900302755.1 Chromis chromis
GGTACTATAGCCAATCTACAATACTTCAAGTGTGTTTTCTCTAGAACACGGTAGTGGGATATCCCTAACTTCAATACAACAGCTTTGCCATATTAGGAAGTACCTACATTTGAAATTTTTGTTTTCAAAAAAGTAATAATTCTACTTTATAAATGAGGGAGTACTGGGTGGTAATGTGCTAGACTGCATTACAATTAAAAGTAATGTATTCTGTCCGTCTCATTTCCATACATGCAAAATATTAGGGACACATGTAGTGCGGTAGTGTTTACACCTTGTTATATCTTGTCCCCAAGTGGCCAAAAATCTATTAACGCAGCTTTAGATTTGTAGTACTGAGGATGTCCATGTCTGATTTTCAAGCTCAAACTATGTCTATTGTAACCACAGATTGTCCCATCTATGTTTCAGACCCATAGGGTTTCAACTGACGTCCCTCAGAATCATTCCTACATGTTATGTTGTAGAAATGGATCCACATTTTAGTGTAATTCGGTTCATTTTGTGCATTTAGATTTTATTTAAAATGAACAAGGCACCTGGAGTGAAATGAGACCAAAGGATAATTAGAAGACGGTTTACTGGAGGACATGGCTCATGTTCTATACTGTCCCTGTTGGTGGAAGCTTTAGCAGATGCAGTCCATTGTTCAAACATCACATGCAGTACGTTTCAGTTCAGCTGTAATTCATTTCTGTCTTCACATTTACAACAAAAAATGAGTGAATCAAAGGGAAGAAAAGACAGAGCTGAGAAGAAAGCTGGCGCAGAAATGGAAAAATAACTTTACTTGTTCCTATTTCATTGTGGTTCCTGTCAGCAGGCAGGCTCAGAGCAGTTGTCTCACAGATATCGAGCACATTTGATGAGGACACGTCTCCCTCCAGACACAGCTGCAGCTGAACAGCGGGGCGCTGACCTTCTCCCAGCAGGGTGTGGATGAGGCGCTGCCGACATGCGTATTCTCACTATTATAAGTAGAAGCAATTTGGAACTCACATTTTATCATTTCAGAAATAATAAAACACACATTCATGCACTGTTAGTCTAGGCTTGGTCTGTCAATCCTGCACCACCTGTACAACACTTGAAGCACTGCTGAAACTATACCTTCTGCACTCCACCTGTTTTTCTGTATGGATTTGTTTGTTAGCTTTGCTTTATGTTTCTCATTCTTAAGGATACCTTCCCAGGTGTCTTTGACAGGATGTTGGATGAATGCAAAAGCCATAATGACGCTCACCAGGTTTTCTTTCAATCAGCCGTCATAGATGTAGCTATAGGGCGGCTGTGGCTCAGGTGTTAGAGCTGGTTGTCCACTGATGGCAAGGTTGGTGGTTCGATCCCCGGTCCCCCCCACATGCCGAATTGTCCTTGGGCAAGACACTGAACCCCAAGTTGCTCCCAATGGCAGATTAGCGCCTTGCATGGAAGTCTGTCGCCATTGGTGTGTGAATGTGTGAATGCGAAACACATTGTAAAGCGCTTTATAATTGCAGACCATTTACCATTTTTACCAAATAGAGATACTCTGTTGGACAACATTTTGAGAATAAACACCTCACTCCTCTTTCACCTCCACAGTGCTGGCCATTAAGGGCGTATAAACGCCACATGTATTTTCTATTCCAAATACTTTGGAATAGAAAATCCATCTAGTTAACTCCAACCTACACAATTATGTTTTCTTTAACAAATTGAAATAAACTGAAAACGAATATGAAACAACAAGAGACATGGTTCACAAAAGGAGGACACATTTAACTTCTGTTCTGCTGTATATTGACTGGACAGATTAGAATTGGGTGGACATAACCCCACCCAAAGAACGTGTGGTTATGCTCTAGATGTCAAATCGTCAGTGTCAAAAGTTACAGATAATGGGTGACACAAACATCCCATATCTGACGTAAGAAACCAGCCTGTGTAAATAAAGTAACTTCTGTGCGTCCGTGTACACCATGTAATCATGACTAATAACTCCCTGACCTTTACCCTAAACTTAAGAGCTTCACATGTGATTTTAGCGCAGTACAATTTGACATGCAAAAAGCTTAAAATGTGCAGATGTGACAAGTGAAATGTGTCTGAAATGGTGTGCTATTCATTTACAGTCCCATGATAAAGAAAAGTTAGGGGGTTCCCAATGCTCTGCGATTAGTCTGACTCACCGGATTTCAATTGCGGTTATAAGCCTTCCATTGATCACACACTTCAAGTGGCCTTCCTCCCCCCTTCCACTATCTACATTTTTACCATTTTCAAAATGTTTTATTTTTTTATTTTAATTTCATTAACTTTATTAATCCCGAAGGAAATTGTCTTTTCGCATATCCCAGTTGGGGTCAGAGCGCATGATCAGCCATGGTACAGAGCACCTGAAGCAGGAAGGGTTAGGGGCCTGGCTCAAGGGCCCAACAGTGGCCACAGTGGGGGCTCAATCCTCTGACCTTCTGATCAGCAGCCCAGGACTTAACCTGTTGCGCCACCACTGCCCTGCTATAGAAAACTGTAGAAAACAATCCTCTAAGCAGCTGGCAGCGCTCACCTCTCTACATGGAAATATTACAATATAAGTACCTTATCACTATTTTCAGTGGACACTGTTGCGCATTCTGGGTTAAAGAAACATAAACAAGCCATAGTGTTTTTCCCCCCTACAGCAGAATATTAATGAGGTGCAGTCAGACCATTCTACACAGCACAGTCAGCATTATAAGATGTCTGGCCATGCAGCAGTACTATCTGACCTTCCCAGACCATAAATCCAGCCTGAGAACCTATTATACCCCGAACTATTATAGCTAGATAGATAGATATATTCTGTGCTCGTGGTTATAGCAAGTGCAAATGTATTGACGTCACACTGCATGTAATGGTTGTTTAGCCACGGCATTATATCAGATTACTGAGAGCAGCATTGCAGGCCTCCTAAAGTGTATGTAAAGAAGTGGTGAAGCGACTGTGTGACTAACTGCAACAGCTGTCTTTAACAACCAACTTTGAATTCAAGTTGTTTATAACTTGGGGACTGACTTGACAGAAAATAAAAAGTCCATGTTCACATTATTCCTAAAGAGACCGGAATCTGTGTGACTTAATTCATAAGCATTTTGGGAGCTTTGCAGTGGTTTTGTGGTTAGTTTTTGTGACCTTTTCTGCCCAGTCATTTGAATGAAAACAATTATCTAAATAAAATGAATGCATACAGCACACAGTACATATGCAGCATGTACGCCTCCTGACCTCCCTACATTCATTCTGCACAGTAGGACTGCTGCTCTGCTCACCAGTGTCTGCAGTGGCTCACCAAAAAGCTTTAGTGCAGTATTTATAGCTTTTTGGTCATCATGCAAATCATTTCTGAGTAATGAAACCTAAGCCAAATATTTGGATTTTGTCACACGACCGTTTTTTGCAGCTGAGTCACTAATGGCTTCTGTGTTGTGCCGAGAAGAGCCTCATTTGTTTTCCTACCACATCTTGTGACTGCAAACGATGTATTTTTGATCAATTTTGAAATGAGACGCAGAATAACTAGATATCAATGAATTATCATGATTTTAAGCAGCTTAGATTTAAATTATGTTGCCAAAGGAACATCACTGGAGTTCAAGGACTGTCTGAAAGGTAAAAATCTGACTTTAAAAAGTCAGCAAAATTACACCATTAAACTGTGAATTTTTTATTTATTTTTTAAAGATAACCCTAAAACCTGCCTGTGGGTTTGAAATGCAGATTTTCAAAAGGCTAAGCTTTTGTATTTGTATTTGTGATATGTTTGTGGGGTTTACACTTCCATTTTTTATGAGCACATAAATACAGGCGCATGGAGTCACGCCTGTTGGCAGCCTCCTGCAGGTACAGTACAGCCAGTCTGTTTAGCATGAGGCACACCTCCTCTCTGTTTTATGGTTTTAAAAAATTTTGATGTGCTTTAAATTTTAACACTAACTTCTTGTCGCACTCACTGCCCACATTTTAAACTCGCATATGAAAGGCATCTTGACAGACTTTTGTAGCAGACTGCAGCAGAAGACGATGGGACGGTAGATCATGGAATTCTGGAGGTATAGTGAATGGGAATGTGTATGTATGTGGCTATTTCCTTTAAAATCACAGTACATGCTGTGGCACAGTCTCATTCTTTCACACACACTCCCACTTCTTCCCATTCTCTTTTTTTTTCACACCTACTCACACACAGTACACTCAATTACGCAGCACTTGATCATCAAGGCTTCACATATAACACCCTCTTATCGCCTTGACACTCATTCTCCATCACACGTACACACTGGCACTACTTAATCATCACATACCACACACACACACGCACACACACACACAATTATCAGCCTCTTATCATTTAGAGTGGTATACAGTGGGTTGGAGTTGTGATATTAGTTTCATTAAAGCAGCCACTAATTACTGAGGCCATAGAGACAACAGAGGAAACAATAATAAGAGGGGGTCTGGATGTGAACTCCGCTGAGATTCTGCTGTTGCATCCTGCAGCAGAGTGGCAGCTGGTGAGGAGGTTCTCATTACACACACACACAAACATACACAGAGGTTTGGGAGCTTACACACATTCATGCACGTATACGTTATTCATCCAGACGCTGTCGACCTACTAATACACCACCATACATGCGCTCACGACATACCAACTCACACACAAAAATGCACAGGAGAATGAGACTTTGCATATGGAAAACCAAAAGGGTCAAACATCTGCTCCAACTACCGTCACAGAAAGTAGCGTTGATCACCTTTATATTACAGGTGTTACAATGGTAGGCTACCTGAACAAAAGGAAAAGAAAAACTGTGTAACACAAAAAAGCAGTAAACAGCCGTCCCGAATGCAAAATTCTCCTTTTTTTTAATCTGGAAATTAAGTGAGAAGAAATGTATATAATTCTTCTTCCAGCAGTTTGTGCATACCGTAGTGTATTGCTGTGCCTTTATCAACAAGAAGGGGGAACATTTGGAAACACATAGCCAGTGTGCTTGTTTAATTCTAAGGAAGCTATTTCAAATCCTACAAAACAAAAAGATCAACATGTAATGGCTTATATCAAACCGTATTAAGGGTGTGACGAGATCTCGCGAGATTAAATCGTGACGATATTTCTCGTTTAGTGAAAAGCTGTCTCGCGGGCACAGGGCAGAAGCCTATCAGACTGTGATACTGTGTTTCCATCGACGTGGTGCTAGTGCTGGTTCGGAGCTAGAGCCTGACTAAGCACCAGTTCTTTGTGTTTCCACAACCTAAGCACCGGCTTCAGGTGCTAAAAACTGGTGCTTAGCAATCACCAACTCTTTGCTGGGCCAGAGCTAAGAACTGAGTACGTCGGGAGCTGGGTGCGGGGTTACTGTGAGCGGCGATCAGCTGTGCAGAGGGACACACAAGCGCAGCTGATCAGCGGCGACCAGCGATCAGCGGTGGAAAGAGACAACTGATAATTTGTGTCCTTTTTCTCCAGAACGTCCCTGGTCTGATCAGATGTATTGGAATGAATCCCGGGACACACAAAGTTTTGCACACACACACTGTTGCGTATCGCATCGCCGCGGGTCGTGTCGCATCGCACCCCGGCTCTTCAGTAGTTTGCTGTGTGTAACTGACGCCGCGACGCACCGCGACACACCGAAGCATACCTTTCTGTTCCTGCTACCTCTGTTCCAAGTGAGCGTGTATTTTCAACTGCAGGAAACATAGTTAGTGCCCAAAGGTCTCAACTGCTGCCAGAAAATGTGAATGTGAAAATATCGTCTCGTCTCGTTCTCGTGAGCCCAATATCGTGTATCGTCTCGTCTCGTGAGCTGAGTGTATGGCCACACCCCTACACCGTATATTATCAGCTTCTGAGCTCTGCAGGAAACCAAAGGTTAAGCTCCATTTATATTTAACAAGAAACTATTTTTGATGACAATAGACCTGCAGATGAAGATGTACCTGAAATCGATACGAAGATGTACCTGAAATCGATACTCAGAGAGTGTTTTTTTGCATTATTCATGAATCAGATCATTTAACAGCCGAACCCAGAATGAAAATGACAAAAATCAAAATGGGTCCAAAGCTGTTCCACTGAAGAGGGAATCTCATAAAGTTACCTCAGCTGCTATGAATGCAAATGTAGGTTTCCAAGACGAATGTCCAACTTGTGAGGCCAGAAGACCTCACAAAGGTCAGTCTCTTGGAAATCATTGACCTTCAGCTGCTGTGACCACAGCTGGAGAGAAGAAAAGAGGTTCCATGGATTCTAAAAGCTGATGGAAGCTCTAGAAATCTTTATGTTGTCCAGAATTATCACCATTTCAGCTAAAAAATTAAAAAAAACTGACAAAAATGTTGATGTCTTATCTGTCCATCAGGTAACGGTAGGATGGTTATGTACATTACACTCAATGAAATTACCTGAAGAAAACATTAAATATACTGTAAGTCAGTTAATGTGTTCCTGTACATCAGTTGTGTTTTCCCTCCTTTGTGTTTGTGTTTTTGTGCACATGAATTTTTTTTTGTTTTGTTTAGTTTTTTTGGAAACTTTATTTGTCTCCAGGGGGGAATTCATTTGTCGCATATAAATGGTCTGCACTTATGTAGCGCCTTTCTACCTTAGTGGTACTCAAAGTGCTTTACAATGTGTTTCTCATTCACCCATTCACACACCAATGGCGACAGACTTCCATGCAAGGTGCCTGCCTGCCAATGGGAGCAACTTGGGGTTCAGTGTCTTGCCCAAGGACACTTCGGCATGCAAAGGGGCCGGGGATCGAACCACCAACCTTCTGATCAGTGGACAACCCACTCTACCACCTGAGCCAAAGCCACCCCATATCCCAGTTGGGGTCAGAGCGCAGGGTCAGCCATGGTACAGCGCCCCTGGAGCAGGAAGGGTTAAGGGCCTTGCTCAAGGGCCCAGCAGTGGGGGTTCGATCCTCTGACCTTCTGATCAGTAGCCCAGGGACTTAAGCGTTGCGCCACCACTGTGTTGGTAAACACACTTTTTCATCAATTTAATACACCTGTCATTGATACAACTTTAATTTACAAATGATTGATTGAACATTCACCTGCCTTTGGCATGTCTCTAGTGAGAACAGATGTTTGGTTCTCCATACAATGAAAGACACACACACACACACAAACATGCACACCAATATGATGACACTTACACACTTCACATCACTATTCACGTGATAGAAGTTCATGCATGAGCATACATCCTTAATTAAAGGACAATTGCTTCACATCCTTCACCAACAATGCATATACATAGATTGATGCATGAAACACAATTCTGCACACCAGCACATGAATGCATGTAAAACTAAACACATACATATGCTTTCACGCTAATGCCCCCGCTCACCCTAATGCACATGTGCTCGTACAAATACACAATCCCATGCGCACGACAAGTTGACGCCCTTACAAATACATACACACCTCATTTGCACACTCAGCCATGCACGCACATTGTTCTGCTCTATTATTTTTCCTGCACAGAGGTGGCATGTTATTAAGAGAGCTTTATCAGACACACACACACTCTTTCTCTCTCTCACACACACACACACACACATTCACACTCTCTACAGCGTCTGCTAATTATGAATAATAAAGCGGAGGTTTAAATAATTGCCATGGTGGTCCTTTGGTGCCTCTCCAGCAGCTAAGTGGGTCACACTTGATGGAGCGTTTCCTTCCGATCCGTCCAGCGCTCAAACCCCTGAAAATAGCAAGGAGGTCTGGGAATTCAGTGGCATGACATCCCACGGAAATTATCTAATATAGGCAGGGAGTATTGTTGGCAAGGAGCAAAAGGAATTCTCCATGTGACATCTTCTATTGTGCAGGGGGAAATAAATCAGATTCCGTTACATTTCAGGGCACACATCGTATTGGGAAGACGGTTGTGCTGTCGCTCCAATGTGATTTGGGGGATCAGAGGAATGGAAGGTTTTATATGATGAATCCCAGTCTGAGTACCAAGATAAAAGTACTGGAAACACTGGGAATTCTTAGAAATCCTATGTGTTATCCCCAGTACGCTACTGATTTAGCTCCATAATGTTCATTAACATACTATTCCCTGTTCTAAAACCCCCAATTAGGTCACGGGAATCAGGGAATTGTAAAGCGCAGTCTTAAATGTATGGATTTCCATACCCCTGCAGTAAAATTCACTGTAAATCTCCATAAAATATATATTTGGAATCATCTTGTTTCTGAAGACAGTAACACTGGCACGAGCTCACGAGTCCCCACAGTGTGTTTCAACTTCCAAGACATCCATATGTATGCAGTTAATTTAGAGTTAAACTCTTCATAGGAAATTTCCTTCATCATATTCCCTGGGCTGAAGGTGGGAATTATTTATAGAATTAAGTGTAAGCCTTCAGTTCTTGGCAGTTGAATGCCAGATAATGAGCCAATTCTCTGTTGTCACATGGTTTAATGTGCCACCATATGCATGGGGATTAACTGGTGCTGACGTTCACCTCCTTGCCAAGACGATATCAATTATTCTGTTAGTGATAAAAATAAATAAATAGCATACTGTACTATTCCATATATAGCCAGCTTGCCGGACGGTGCTACTAATTTATACATTATATTCAGTGTACAGTGTGATAATTGACTCCCCAGTGTTCTCTTTCCATAAATCTTAAATTTTCTCCAATGTGTGAACTAAAAAAAGTTATTTAAAGTTGTTAAGGGGATAACTGAATTAGAAAAATATGGTATATATAGAGTTAAGGTTTCATTGAAGTCTTAAAATGTATTAGAAGGCTGAGAGTGGTGAATGTTGGAGTTTTACATCTGGCAGAATGTGAGAGAACATTTAAAGGTTTTTTCATTGCTAAAGGAGACACTATGGATTTTACACATGGATGAATATGAGCCAGTTTATGTGTCACTACACAGCCTGTGGAAACAGTTGCACAATGTATCATGTGGCTCTATAGGGAGCTTTTTCAAGTATGGAAAGAAATAAAAGCTGTAATGTGAAGATATTTTAACTACATACACACAACCATCCAGTGTTTTGGATGTGAATGTATTATTGAGATGCCTTATCATAAGACGGTGCCTCATTCATTCAAATTAAAGCTGCTCAGGGGCTCATACAGTGATGAAAGGTTTCTTAGCTTCCCCCATTAGGTACCTGGATGTTCCACATACTTCCACAATTTGAAGTCCACAGAGCATGCTCATTAGAGTCCTTTTAAGGTGAGCTCGTCTGGTGCAGTCACCCAGCTGACTTGCTGTTGGCTCCCCATTAGAACCAAGAGTGAGGTTAAACAGAATAATCATATGGCTCGTCTACAGTTTCCAGAACTGTTAGCTCTGCTCTGACACGACATGAATATATGGCTGTTTTAATGATAGTTTACTTAGTTACTATGTGTTCATTGCTGTTTAATAGGTGTGGTTAATCATTGATGTTGTGGTAGCTGGAGTAGTGGGTCTACCCAGTTTAAATAAAAAATAAATAAATACAACAAAGGCCCATCCAGCAAAAAACATGCATTTTGTGGTATAAATGGTTACATGTAAAGCCAGTCTTATTCTTTTTGCATTTAACTGTTTATACCACAAAATGCATGTGACGGTTCACTAGGGTCTGTGTGATGTAAATTTCGTCATGTTCCAGAGTACACACAATTCCTTGCAGATGTCTGCATGCTGCTAAAAAATTGTGTTTTCACAGTGACTAAACTAGAAGAGCAGTAGTGCACATGCTTGGCAGAACTGTATGGACCAGAGTCCTCCAAGTGGACTAGAAAGTAGTACAACAACAGCTGCATGTCAGTGGTGTCTTCAGTTGTTTGTGTGCACATTCAGAATTGAGTATAATCAAGTATTAAAACTACCCTGTCTAGTTTACCCATAAATGAACCAGTAGTATTTGCATATTAACTTGTGCTTGTTTTCTATTGTCCATTTCCACATCAGAACGAGATGATAAGAAGGAACACGGTAGGCTGACGTCACCTCAGGTGTCCTTACCAAACAACCAAGAAAAGGGGGGAGTCTATCAGCACTTTACTGTTTAATGCAAATAGTCAAATCAGTCACACCATGACATGCTACCAAATAAACCACTCTTTCATAATACTGTACGGACAGCGCGGACACAAGACAAGTTGTGGCAAAATTTTGATCAAACAAAACTTACGCAATAAAAAGATGGGGAGAAAACACAAGACAACTGGAGAATTCAGGGAAAATACAAGTTCCAAAACAGAAAGCACCAAAACTCTAACCAGGCAAAAACCAAAGAGGCATGAGGAACATGAGGAAAGCTACAGGCAGGCAAGCACAAGGTAAATTAAAAGGAGGGAAGTGAAAAGGGCTGGCAAACGGGGTACAAAAATATTAAAGGAAACCAGAGGAAAACCAGAAGCAGACAAGGAGAATCATGCAGGTGAACATGAGGACAAACAGGACGAACAAAGGAAGATACAGGACTATATGTACAAAGAGGACTAATGGGAAGACAAGACAGGGGTGAAAC
>OMNN01054600.1:0-13961 GCA_900302755.1 Chromis chromis
GTAAGCTCCTGTAGTGGAAAAGGCCTATGCTGTATGATAACTTGGTGGAAAAATGCTGACTCAGGATGACAACATTCATACGATCTGTTCTGCAACTAAATAAGACCATTGTAGTGACGAGTTATCAGAGAGAACAAGATAACTAGGTCCTCATAAACAAATGACAACAAGCTAATTCAAAACAGATACGAGTCTCCTAGGCACAGAGTGAATTTGCATAGACTATTCAAACTAAACACATTGGTCAATCCTGTCTTTTGCGGGACATAGTAATAATACTGATGACCCAAATTTCCAGAGAGAGAAATTTATGTAATACCCAGTGCAATGTCACGTGTTGCAATGCCAAAAAAAGTTGCATCCACTTTGGTAATTCCTTTTTAACTTTTGTAACGGTGTCTGACAACACAGTTATTCATTGCTTCATCCAGAGAGA
This sequence comes from Chromis chromis, assembly GCA_900302755.1. Lineage (NCBI taxonomy): Eukaryota > Metazoa > Chordata > Actinopteri > Pomacentridae > Chromis > Chromis chromis. The sequence continues at coordinate 437 of OMNN01054600.1, forward strand.
AGGGGTTTAATTTGGGGACATTACAGACAGAAAGTGAAGAAGACTAAGCATTAACATTCAGTTAATGGTTGTAGCGGATTAAGATTCAGATTCAGAGAACAAAGCAGTGGCAGCAAAGAACTGGTCAAACGAATTGCTCAGCAACCTTTTCTGAGAGCTAAAAAACCTGATTCACTCCTCTTACATAAGTCTAGATTGCCAAAGTCTGAATCATCTGCAGTGCTTCCGACTTTGGCAAACAAAATATTATAGTCTGAAGAAAAAACTAGCACTAAAAGTAAAAACTAGCACTAAAAATATCAGCCAAAGTCACCCTCAAAACAAATGCTAACTAGGTAACAGTTGCTAGCAACACTTACTGCATTATCCGAGACATCCACACTTCACCCAGTGAGGACTGTAAAAAGCCAGACGCCATAACTGCAGTACACTAGGAAAGAAACAAGTCCTAGATGTTCTTCTGTTCCTCTGTTATCCAGTCAACTGTCAGCCACCACATCTTTATATGGGCCATATACTGTACCTCCCCAGGTGGGGTGTCAAGGGATCAGAAGTGAGGCAAACAACAAAGAGCAAAGATTTATCTTATCGCACCGGGGTCACCTGAGCTTGGATGGGACCAGGGAGTGGACTGAAACAACACACATAGACCACGCATTAGACACATAGCTCACTCCCACTGGGTTATCAGTTAAAACCAAACCAGGGTGCCATAAAAGATTAGCCTTGCTGACTGTGCTGAATCATGCCCTTGTTCTGTGGTTACACTCATAGTACACTTGCTCCTAAACATTACATACACTCTGCGAATGCACCTTTGTGCAAAGAAACAGCTGGCAAGAGGTCACAGTTCTGGATACCTGAGAAGACATAGGAACCATCCAAGCTCTATGGTCAGCATTGGTCAAGGATAATATTAGCAGTAAATAAGACAGAGTGTCACATCTTATGCTACATGTTGTTTGTTTTGGTCTCTCTTCGAAAGCTCTCTTTAACTTTGTGAAGGGTCTTTGCATTTGCATTAAGAAGATGATTAAAAGTCATAAATGCACAAAGGTTTACAGAAACTATATATTCTCTTGGCACAACCCAACCATACAAAACAACCCTTTCTTATATTCATTTACAATTAACGTTAAAACATTCATTGGGTAACTTTTTAAAATGACAACATGGTATGTTCATATTATCAAAATATGAGTTCACAGAAACTTTGTCAGCAATAAAAAAAAGCCCTATTACAGTCGTACACATCGAATTACTGAGTGACAGATGCAAAACTTCCCACAGAATACCAACAAAAACCTTACAGGCTGAAGTGCTGAAGTTGCCTCTCCTGTTTAACCACATTTGTAAAAGACTATTACATCTCATGGAGCAAATACACTCACCTGTCTAGTACAACTGAGAATAGCAGGAAAAATGAGAAACACAAACAAAAATATATAAATAAATAAAATGCACTTACCTGCCATCGGATCTTAGAGTCCAACAGCCAGATATTCTAGCTCCTGAGTAAGCTGGTAGAGAGTTCATAACTGGAGACTTCCAGTGTGTATACTCCGCAAGTTGTGTATTAATCCTATACTATTGCTAACAGGTATATTCAGTATTTATATATACACTGAAGGACAATAATGCACTCAAGAGCACTGCCCTCTGGTACAACACATCTAGAGAGATAGAGGAGGGACAATATAGAGGGGGACCAGCTTGGATGAGAAACGAAACTTTAAACATCTGTTTAGCTTTCTGTTTCTCCCATTCTCTCAGTCGGGGGACAGACAAGGAACTGCAGCTCGGTACAGAAAGCGCACTCAGTGTGAAACTACAGCACAGCTTTTCCCTCCTCTTTCACGAGCCCTCTGCTCCTCCCCTCAGTCGTCCAGCCAACAAACGTAAGAGGATAACCTACCCTCCAGATTATGTTCATTAGGTGGTATTAATAGCATCAGGTTAGAGCCAGACCTTCCCACTCCTCGCATACACACACACATATATAAACACACATGCCAAGCTTGGGTCATCTGTTTTTGACAGTCAGTGTCGCAATATGTGGCTGGAGGTTAAGGAGGGACCAGAAGAGAGCGACGCAAAGAAACAAACTGCGAGGAGAAGTAGGAACAGACAAACAGCCGATTATTATTTCTTAATATTCTCTCGAAAAGACGAACAAATGGAGAGACGATGACAGAGGGGAAGGGCAGAGGGGAGGAGATGAGCTTTTATCCTGCAGGGACTTGTCATGTCTCTATGTACCTTGTACCAAGTCTGGAGACCTCAGCACCACAGCAAACACATGCATGCACACACATAGATACACAAACCACAGCGTCCCCGCCCTGACTTCACCCAGAGTGAAGATGGGGGAATAAACAGCATGATGAAACCCAACACTGCCTCTGCTGCTCTATCAGCTGACAGTTGGAAGAACAGCCCCAGGCAACACACACAGCGCATAAACACAAACACACATGCACACTCCTCCCTGGCCACAACGTGCACAGACAAACAAATCATTATTCCCAGAGTTCAGAGGACACAGACTAATTGTTTTCCAGTGCATGAAAAAACAAACTGCGCACGCCATAGTTTGAGAGCCTTAAAGAAGCAACTAAATATGATTTAAACCAATATTTACAGCACTTTCAAATATCTGGAGTGTGTACTTAAAAAGAGCTAATTTCTGTACTGCTTCCTCGTTAAAACCAGAGATTAGAAACACAAGAGAATTAAGTGTTTTCCTCTAATCTTCACCGTAGTTTTAGGACTGTTGCTATTGCTTTAAAGAGCAGCCAGAAGACAGCTGCAAGAGCAAGAAAGCCATGTCGAAACAAGAAGCTTGAACTGGTCGCGATGCCAAACATTCAACCAGCTCTATGGCTACGTGGACGCACAGCAGGGTTATAGCCTGAGATGAAGTAACTAATACCAAAGCACACCAAGACAATTCGTTAGAACAGCCTGTAATGTTGAATGCAAGTCAGTTTATCTCTAATGTCTTATGACTCATGTAAACTTTAACAATTTAATAATTAAACAACGTGAATGCAAAAATGGAGGTTGAACTTCAGAAGGGCCATGATGACATAAAATATATGAACATGACCCGAATTCCAAAAGCTCTTTCTTATCTTTTTTTAAAAAGTGGGACAGAGTTATGTAAGAAAAACATACTATAAATAGGAGGAGCCAAAATAACCAGAACATATGTATAATATACTGCAATTCAACACCTGCACTTTAAAGCTGCAGCTTAGTATATTTTCAAAGTTTATACTTTTTTTTTTTCCAGTGTCAGGGCTTTGGTAACTGAGCTGGTATTTTTTGTAGCTATATATTTGGATTATATCATAGTCACCAACTAAGAGTGCAATCTGTATATCATTTCACTCATTTCTGCCACATTCATGTTATTGAAATGTATTTGTTTGGCAGCAGATAGGCTATAATAATGTCAACAATGTATTCCCAGGTTAAAAGTAACCATGTGGGCTTCTGATTGTGAGTTTACAGAGTCTGCCAAACAAAAACACACTCTCAGTGGATAGATCAGTGCAGTACCACCTTCCTGTGGCTCGGTAAGGTACTGCAGGCTGGTCTCATACTGAGAGCTGACTAACTGGGTCAATATGACAGCATGACATGTGGATGTATATTCAGCTACAGCATTATCAAGTCTATTCTGTAGCCTTGTATATCCCCCAAGAGGAGGACATGTGTCCCGAAAAAAGCACATTACTGATGCAGCACCATGTCATGCTTCTCTTACTTTGCTAAATAAAAGCTCCATTACTTATCTCTGTTTTATGCTAGAGTTTCATTTGTCTGTTGCTACGTTAAAGCACCCCCATACGTTTTACAGTTAAATGCTTGTAAATATTTCTTTGTGGGCGATTTCCTGGTTTGGAAAGATTACAATGAAGTTAAGTTAGGAGGCCACCTCGTCTAAAATAAGACTGCTCTTGAAGCTAAGTGAGAAAAGGGACGAAACGACGGACTAAAAGCGGGTCGTGATTGAATGTGAAATAAATTAACAATTACGCTGTAATTTCCAGGCTGCCATTACGGAAACGTGTTGCTTTTACATGACGCACAGTTATAGTACCCATTAGGACGTACAATGTGACAAACCGTGTTTCCGTAAAGATGCTTAACCCAGCTACTAACGAAAAAAATGGAGGGGGAAAAACACCGCGAAAAACCGTGTTATAAACTCAGACGTTTCCAAATAAAACCCCAAACTCTTGGCGTTATACCTGTTCGATACACAAGAAGTTTTCTCTTCGTTGTCCATCTTTGCGAGCCTTTCCTCCATGCTAACGGCAGACATTGCTACTCTGTTGACAATCAGGTGTTGGGAGTGCAGTTGGCGCCGAGGCATCATGGGACGTGTAGGCGTATCGGATTACACTAGCGGAATGTGCTTTAGTCGGCCCCCTTATATGGACTACAAGCCCCAGAAGGAAGCTGATCAGTTTCTCCACAGCATGTACAGTATCATAATCATGCTGGGCCTTTTTCCTGCCAGTGGGTGAGGTTCAACAGGCCACGTGTAGATCTGAACACTGATTTTTGTCATTTTATGGTTGCTTTATTAAGTTTTTGTTTTTTGGGAGACTCAGATACATGAACACAGCAATCATATAATAATAATAATAATAATAATAATAATAATAACAATGATCTGAAATAGCTCAGACCCTTATGTGACTATAAAAGCTAAATTATTCATGTTAATAACTGTGTTAAATACTCATTTTTGTCATTTTACTGTTACTTTATTACATACATACAAGTATATATTTTTGTGATACTCAGAAACATGCCAATCATATAACAATAATAATAATATAATGAAAATCTGAAATACCTCAGACCCTTTTGTGATGATGAAAGCTAAATTAATCATGTATAATATATGTAATAGTATTTTGTCATTTTACCTTTTTTTCTGACTCAGAAACATGAACACAACGATCATATGATGATCATAATAATAATGAAAATCTCACATACCTCAGACTTTTCTGTGACTATGATAGCTAAATTATCATGTAAATAACTGTGTTGAATATTCTTTTTTTTCATTTTACCATTTTAGATTTGTTTTTCTGTGACTCAGAACATGAACACAGTATTATTAATATTATTATTAATAATATTAATGAATTACCTCAGACCCCTCTGTGACTATGACTCATGTAAATAACAGTGTTTTAGCATTTTTCACATTTAGCATGTCGAGGCAAGAAAGTCAGAAGTGTAGGCAATTAATGATAACTCCCTTTAAGTTGGGTGTTTCATACATGTGGTGTGCAAGTATGAAACAGGCTGAAAGGAGTACTTGCAAGTATTAATTATTTTTGTCGGACAAGTCAAAATGTCCACCCCAAGGAAAGTCTATCACACCCCAGAAATACATCCTCTGTAGCCTGTAATATAGCTAACAGCTATACACCGATTATCCACAACATTAAAACCACTGACAGGTGAATGATCATATTGGTACTATGTGGTGTTCTGCTGGAAAACCTTGGATTTTAACATCCGTGTTGATGAGACTTAGACACCCAAATAAACATTGTCCCACAACAAGCACACTCCCTCATGCAAATGGCAATCCCAAATGTCACTGGCCTACCCCTGCAGGAAAATGCACCCCACCACATGGCAAAAACATCAATCAATCAGGAACATCTTGAGGAACATGACAATGGCCCAAGATGTTGATTTGACCTCCAAACTTCCTAGACCCCATTCTGATCAAGCATCAACAGGATGCAGTAGAACAAGTTTGATTGACAGAGGCCCCACTGCACAACCCAGAGCACCCAAAGGATCCACTGCCAACGTCCTGGTGCCAGACCCCATAGGACACCCTGAGAGGTCCTCTTGTCCATGCCCAATGGTTCAGAGCATTTTTGACCACATAAGGGGGACCAACACAATATTAGGCAGGTGGTCATAATGTTATGCCTGATCGGTGTACGCTCACAGGCAGATCATTAAACGCACACACCCGCGCATGTTCAAGTAACAAGCGGCGTAATTGTAATCAGTAAAATATTTACTGCTACCTCTTATGAGAGAAATAATGCTATCTTAAGATCCAAGCATGAAAGCAGAGTGTCATGAGTAGATGCTTGTTCGTGCAATTGTCAAACTGTAACTGAGAGAAACAACACAATGACAACCAAGTAGAGCTCGACACCCTGACTTCATCTTTTCATCTTTTCATGTCAGTATTTCACTTTTATGTACAGCATTGTCAATATGTGCAATATTTGATTTTCATTTAATTTCTTCAGGCGCAATATAGTAAATTATTTTTTTTTCATTATCATGTGTGATATTAGTTATTACCCCTGTATAATTGCGAGCATTACTTTTTACTCCTCTATTCTAGCCTTATTTTTACCTCACATATTTAAGTAATGTATCCTACTTATATCTTATTGCTTCTACATTTTTAGGCACTGCATTTCTTATGTTATGTCATATGTTTTTCTGAGCAAAATCTGGCACAATAAAGTTGTATCTTAACATGTCCTATCTTGTACTTTTCTTTATTTTGTTGTGCTTTTTATTCAGATTTGCCTCCTTTAGGTCATCGAGTTCATGTCTTATGGGTTGCTATTTATAATTGTACAGCACTTTGGCTCAGCTCCTGTTGTTTTAAATGCGCTTCATGAATAAATGTGACTCGACTTGACCAGCAGTATGTTGGACTGGGTGCAAATAATGTTGATAGTCGAACATTTCATTCTCGAAACACCTCAACTCACCAGCTTTCAGGTCTCAGCAACAATCCTAGAGGGATGCAGATGACCTCAGCATGGTAACAGACATGGGTGTCTCAAAGAATCAACATCCAAATAAAAGGTGTTAGCTTGAAATCAACAAACAAGGGAAGCTTATGGAACCCTGCATCCATCACTCAAACCTGTGCTTGTTTGAAAATTTCAAGAGATGGCACTGAAATTAATGGAGTGTTTTATTATTTCCCTGTCTTCAGCTGGTCTACCTGTGGAGTTAATAAAACTGTCAATAATAAAATTCCCTATTACAGTGGATGAAATTTATTTCATTGTTTAGCATGTGCTTATTTTGTCTCCCGTTTTTTTTTATACAGCGGCAAAAGAATGCGGGCCAGATATGGAGATGTCTGTGGAGCAATCACTGTGTCGTGTGTAATAATGGTGCGTTTGAGTTATGTGTCTGGAGAACACAGGATTTCAACCCCCCCGTATTACCTACACTCCCCACCATCTGCGCCACGTCTCACTCTGGGCTATTTGGCAGTGCCTTTCTGTCTCTCTGTTTGTCTCCTTCTGTCTTTCGTTTCTTTTTTGTCTCATGTTCATTTTGCAGATCAAAGTTACATTTAAATAGTGATAGGTTGTGCTTTTGAATGACATTAAACTGCTCAAGGCAAAAAAAAAAAAAAAAAAATCATTCAGAATATTCTTCAATAAGATAAAAAATTTATCCAACCTTGGTTCAAACTGCAGGAAAGAGTTTCAAAAGATTTTTTTGTTGTTGCTCAGACTAAACCTATACTGGCTGTTAAATGCGTTCTGGTGTTTGCTCAGAAGACATAATGGAAAGGCTCACAACTGATGGATGTTACTGCCGAAAATGAATATGAATGCGTTAAATCAGCAATAATTCTTTTCCCAGTCATTATTAATTCTAGATTTGCTTTGGCAAATAGATTTGTTTTTTGGATTGATGCCCAAGTACTGTGTCATGAAGCATTCATTATTCAAAAATAAAACTGAAACTAGGGCGCTTCTGTTGTAAAACTGTGTGAGGGAAATAACGCTGAAAGATTTTCGAAAGCCCTTTCATGTCCTGTTTATGTTGAAGTTTTTTATTTTTTTCTGTTTGACTAGCACTTGACTGAAACGGATATTTTAGCAGCTAATTTAATTGCCATGGATGTCATGTGTGTCCTATTCAAAAGCCAAGAAAAAGGAAAACTCTGCACTGTTTATGTCATACTCCCATAACAAGAATATCTGTGCTTCGCCTCGCCCAACAACAGATGCTGTATATATAAATTATGTATTAAAGTCATGAGAAAATAATTTCCTGAATGACAAAATTCAGAAAATAAACATTTGTATGATGTGGCGCTTTAGAAGAGAATGTTTCCACGATTTCTTTTATAACCATGAATGTGTTTTCACCTGAGTAAACACCTGATAAGTTCCACTATTAACTTTTTACCATTTTATGCTCCCCGGCCCATGTCCCTCTGAGAAGGCTAAGTCTTTGGTGTTTGTTGATCCAAACATGTTCTGCATTTTTGATCATGTTTCAAAGGTGGTGATTGAAGTCATGATTCTCATCTTGACTGATGTCGTATAATTGGGCTGGGTATCTGTTGTTAGTGTCTGATGAAAGATCTCCTCTTATCCACAGCTGGTCTGCTACCTTTGATGGCACTTGTTTTAATCTTTGTGGTGCATTCCCAAAACCCATTTGAAAGCTGAGATTTACTGATGAGGCGACACAAGTTGTAAAAACAGCTATTTATTTCAGTTTCACAAAGTGTGTCACAGTGCAATCATTTGGTAAAGTAAACTTTTAAATGCCAAGTGATTTAAAAAAATTATTTTTTTTTTTGATTGAGCTAGCCAGAACACAGTCCTGGCGATCCTTAAAATACTGCTCTTGTTAAAGTACCGGAGGAATCGTTTGCTATTGCCGAGATTTGAGTGATGATTTGTGTGGGCAGGTAACTCTAGAGAGGTCAAGTGAGTCTAATATCCTCTGACAGCTGAAGATGCAGTTTCTTCATTAGGTTAGCTAGCATCAGCATTATTCTGGCTACATGAGGGGGACAAATAATTAAACAGAAGAAAAGAAACGTCACTGGGACAGGCAGGTTATATCCTGTGATGACCTTCTGTCACCCAGGCAGCAAACAGAGTTTAATCAGAAGTGTTAAAAAACTTTCTGCTTAATGAGGAAGAGCTTGGCTGTCCATCAAGCCTGTCCATCATGGGCGAATTAAAATCAACTCTCTTCTCTCTTACAGACGATCTGCATATGTGCTGATTTTTTTATCCCCCATGAGTTGTTTTTCCCAGTTGGGAAACAGTTGAGCCAACCAGAGATTTGTAGGTGGCAATAAAACAGGAGCCCAAAATGTCTGTTCCTACAGACTGAAACTGCATTCTCAATTAAATGGTAAATGGTCTGCACTTGTACAGCGCCTTTCTAACTAGTGGTAGTCAAAGTGCTTTACAATGTTTCCCTTTCACACCAATGGCGACAGAACTACCATGCAACATGTTTGCCTACCATCTGGAGCAACTCGGGGTTCAGTGTCTTGCCTAAGGACACTTTGGCATGTGGAGGGGCCGGGGATCGAACCGCCAACCTTGCGATCAGTGCACAACCCATTCAGCTACCTGAGTCTCAGCTGCCCTAAATACATTTTGAGGCAAATATAATTTTAAAATAGTTTTCTCTTTTCTGTTTGTGACATTTATACATACATTTCCAAACAGCATATCTGTGCAACATATTTTTTGCATTGCTTTCCAAGTGTTGCTCCTGTTCAGGCAACCAGTCATATATGAGATGGGACAGGTAACCCAGAAAATGGAGGAGAATCTTTAAAACATGTTGCAATAGGATGCATTCTGATATTTTCCAAACCAGGTCTAAACCTAATCAAAGAGTGAGTGAAAACAAAACTTAAAAATAATGGCACCACACGGAGCATACACCCCAAGCTCCTGGGTGATCCTGTGGCAGACTTACTATATGCCACTACCACCCCTCCAACCGCTTACAGTGAACTTAGTGGTTATTTGAAACTCCTACTACTATTATATTATATCTGGAGAAAAATGCTTCTTTCAAAATTTGATGCAGTTTACTTGTATAGGAACCAGACTTGTGGAAATAGCAACAGAAAAACTGACACAAACACTTGCACATTTATTTGATTGTAATAAATGCAAATTTCTCCCAGCAACCACTTTTTGCAAGACGTTTAAGGACGTCTATTGACCATGGGCTCACTTCTCAATACCGTATATGTCTCCAGAACTACATTTTGCCATGATGACACACACACATACACAACGGCAGACTCAGAAAACAATACCACCCAGGCTGCTGCAGCTACATGAAAGAATAAAAGTCAGTTTTTATGTTTGATAACTTGAGTCTCTTTGGCCCCTACAGGTCAAATGAGGTTATGTACCACATATTGTGTGTAAGCTGGAAAAAACAATAGGGTACTGTAGTACTTTTTTTTTTTTTTTTCAATTTTAAGTTAGGTTAGAGAAGACAGACAAGTGAGGCTGTAAAAGGTTAGAAAACAATCAGAAGATGTTAACGGTTGTTAGGAAACAGGAAGAGAACTGTCTCTGGGGTCATAATCAGGCAGTTTTTACTCCACTCCATCCACCCCGACTAAAATATCTTGCACTATATGCTCCAAATGTACAATACACGTGGGTCTTTTGGCAAAATATCTTTGCTGTGGTTCAACTATAAAACCAAACATTTTTAAACGACTGTGTCCAATGTTACTTTAATTGTGTAAGACCTTCTAGCTTTAAAGAATATTTCCGAACACACACGTGAAGACAGATTTTAATGATCTAGTCAGAGATTAATCAGAGATTAATTCAGGATCTTTTTGGGACACTTTCCAATCTTCATGTCAAACACACTTCTGCCAAACCTTACTAGGATTACCATTATAAATGACTAAGAGAGCTCTGACAGTCCATGTTATATTCACTGACTTGCTTTGGCTTCAGAGAATAAAACTTTTTTAAACGAAGAAGGATATCGTAACAAATAAAACGTTATCAAATGCTTTTGAATATGCTTTTTTTTGTGCATTTCATTGGGTGAGCGAGCATCCCTGCATCTGGAGGAGGTTTGTTTAGGCATTTGTTGCATCTGACGTTGCTAGCCGCAGTTGTCATCTTCTGGTTAAATGATGCGTGAAAGTGAATATCCATCTTCTGTGATCAAAAGCGTTATGTGATGACAGTACGATACATGCATTATAAACAACCTGGCTGTTTGTGGAATTGAAAATACCAGACTGGTCTCACTACCTCCTCCAAAAAGTGGAACACACACATTCAGGCTCTCTTTTGTGTGCACAACATATTTGAACACTTTGAAAGCTCCATAAGCTTTAATCCAGAACCACAACTCCACCTAAGGTCTCACTTTTGAAGCCCCACACATACAATTAAAGCAAAGTGGGGAAAAGAAAAGTGAAAAATCTGTGAAATCTTGTTCGGCAGTTTGATCCGAGAATGAATCACCTGCTGTGTTGGGGTAGGGGAGCATTATGTGATGTAACAAGCTTATTTGTGAAAACACAGGTGATGTGAGTGAGTGAGAGTCGGAGGAGGGGTTGGCGCATTAAAGTGCACAGCAAGGAATCACTCAACCTACATGAATAAGCCTCCGGGCGGCCAACTCGGCTGACGGCAGAGAAATACCATCGCCATTAAAGCCCTCTCAACACCTGTGTGGATTTCTTAAATTGAAACTGTCCAACTCTGGAGAGTGAAAGAGCAGCGGGGAAGGAGGAAAGCCGTGCAGACAAATGCCAAGTAAAAGGTGGGATTAAGAAACGAGAGATGGACAGAGCAGCCAACGAGAAGTGAGAGCAAAACAGCGAAATGTCTACTCCTGCTTACTGTGATTACAGTGCTATTATTTAAATGTCAGTGTCCGTCTGTCTATGTGTCAGTCTCGTAACGGGTAAATCTATGTGAGCACTGGACAATGTGTTAATGTCGTCTTTATTTCTATTAATTTAAATAGGAGGAAAAAATGTATGTGTGTGTGGGGGGGGTGTGAGCGTGTGTGTTTTATAAGAGAGAGAGGAAGAGAGCGCTCTTGTCTCAGTCTCTCTGTTGATGCACACGGAACAAGGTTAATTACTTTTCTGACCTTCTCCGGAAGCTTAAAGAAATATTCCAGCCATAGGCTGAACAGATAGCACAAGCAGAGATGCAGAGTCAATAGCCAAACAGTGAAAAATGAAACACTGCAGAATCTTTTAAGTGTAACCTTATTTACCTTCACATTACTTATCAAATGTTTCAATAAAACTGCCTGCATGGCTGATTTAATGTCACAGAAGGGAGGGGGGGATTGCTTTTTTTCCCACCCTACCTGCAGCTGCTTGCTTACTTTGATAAAATATTTATGCAAAACATCACTTTTTTTTTTTATACATATGCATAAATTGATTCTTTTGGATATGAAGCATCACTTTACAAGGTGAACACACTTAAACAAAATACTGTAGGCGTCATACATTTTTCAAAAAGCTATATTCTATGTTTCTAGGGTGCCTTGAAGACATAGTCCTCTTTTAACCCCAGTAGAGATGAAGTGAAAAGGATATAACGTCAGCAACTAATTCCACATTATACCATGTTATGTTATCTGCATAGATTAAGACAGTGTTACAGCCGCTGTATCCTTATGAATATGTGTCTTGATTATAAGTACTTAAGTGAGTTATAGCATCAAAAGCACCTGAGAGTCACTGGAGACCAAACCTGAAGTGTGAATGCAATTAAATGTAAGTACATTTGTGTGCTTTGGTTGCTTTTACCCACCAGTGAGTTCCCCAATACGTCTTATTTACCATTCTTAAAACTTACAAAACACTGCAAAATAGCAAAAACAACATAAAGCTTTTTTATATTCTTCTCAAGCTGCAACTTTTGAACTCAAATTTTAACTCAAACTAAAATGATGACTTCAATAATGCTACTTTACTTGCGAGCTCTATTGTCAGCCAATAATGAATATTTGTACTTGTGAAAGAACACTCTGTTTCTGACGGGGAAGTTAATGTCAATAAATCATTTTGGGGGATATAATGTAAATGTGAGCTAGGATTACGGAAATACCAAAATCATGAGTCAAGCTCCAACCTCAGATAAAAATCAGACTCGACAACACGATTACAGCCCTGACTGTGAGAGACACTTACATTTAAAGTTGTATTAGCAGGGACAGCTCTTTGGTTTGAAGAAAAAAAAAAAACACGATTCCTCCATGCTGTCAGACGGCAGAGAATTATTCTGAACCCATTTAATTCCACTCACCCTTATAGAAATAACAGTTTTATAGCCTCCCGCACTTCAGGCGATTAAATGTAATGTAAGGCAGATAGTGGCCTCACTTGATGAGCAGCCGTGTTATCATCCCTGCATGTCTGAAACTTGCATAAAAGCCCTTGAATAAGGCTATATTAGGTGCACGAATGTGATCATGCCATCCATACATCCATTAAAGTCAGTAATACTGTCAGCGTGTCTCATGGTAGCTCCCATTGTCAGACTACTTGATATGCAATCATCTGTCTTGCTGGCTGATCTGTGTTGGCAGCCACCCTCAATCTCCCCAAGCTCAATTTGATCTCCAGGATAAACAAACTCACAACAATTAAGAGAGATATGAGGGTTGACAAAATAATTAACATGGGGCCAGTGTGACTCTTGGGGGG
>OMNN01054603.1:7823-18779 GCA_900302755.1 Chromis chromis
GAGGCAGGGGGGTTAACACAGATGTCCAAATAAAGTGTGAATGATTCATTTTGCCAAGATTAGTGGCATTCTCCGGCAGAAACTTTCCCATGGCAAAGGAACTCCGCTGCTTTCATTACTGCCCCGCGGATTGTCATCATAAATTGATTTTCTCTCAGAGACAAATTAAATTGCACATGAAATACAACAGAAAGAACAAGAAAGTGTCTGTTTCTCCGTTTTCCTCCACAGCTCCCTCCCTTCTCTTTGTTGTCCTCTTTTTTTTTTTTTTGTCAATTTCCCATGTCTCTCACATCTAAGTGATCCAGAGTGTTCAAACTTAAATTAAGATCTCTGGCAAGATAAACAGTTAAAACCAGTTCCCATAGTTACGGCTCGCACAGCGTGGTGATTGCATTATAATCCGACAGCAATCAACTCTAAATGAAACAGGGATGATAAGGGTGCTATTTTCTGTGTGTGTGTGTGTGTGTGTGTGTGTGTGTGTGTGTGTGTGTGTGTGTGTGTGTGTGTGTGTGTGTGTGTGTGTGTGTGCGCGCGCTGGCTTGAATGTAGCTTATTTCTTTCCTTTGTTCGACTTAGATTTTTATTACCTTCCAATCAGGTCAGCTCCACAGCGGAGGCTTTTTGGACAAACACGGCCATGATGTGGGCAGAATGAGATTAAGACACTACAGCAAGGCCTCAGTGAAGGGCCTTCTGCTACTGTGGACAATTCAGTGTCCCCTGATGACTCAGTATGCCCTTCAACTTTGAACAAAGTCTAAGCAACAGTGTTTTTATTGAATAAAAAATATATATACACATGATGTCAGCGTGGAACATTACTGGTTCACATAATAGCAGCAGATAACTAGATATTAGAAATACTTGTTATTTGTTAGATTTTACAAACTAATGAGGATATGTGTTGTATCATTCATTACAACATTTAGGCAATATCTTATATGTGATGACTTCTTGGTAGTAGGTATGAAGCATTTAAAAGACAATATGTTGATGTTTATGCCATATTAGCATGAAAACAATCCAGTCTCCTAAAAGTTATATTTCAATACAACCAAACTACATTTTGAAGGAAATGTTTTGGGACCAGATAATGTTAACCCTCTGAAGCAGTTTCTGGTTGTTATTTTTTTTTGCTCCTGTCACATTTTTACACACTGTGGGCTCATTTTTCCTTCAGTATCAAGTTCTGTACCTCTATGGAAACAACACAGCCATGACTAGAAGTATAGAGAACTCAGAAATGTGTAGTATGACACAGTTATATTGCCATAAATAAAATAAAATAATAATAATAATTGTTGATCTGTTTTACAAAAAAATGGAGAATGTGGAATCAGCATGTCCAACAGTTTTCAAGTACCCACAGGTGTTACCAATACTGGAAAAAATGGTGGCTCCACATCCTATAGATACTTTATTACTTAATTTGTAAGCGAAAATAATTAGGTTCTATTCTTGTCTCCTCTCTGCTCTGTGTAAATCACAGCCTGCAGCCAAAAAGTCACAGAGTTTTTGACACATGACTGTCGGTCACAGCTGAGTCACTGATGGCTTCATGGCTGAGTGGAGAAGCGCAGATTTTTTTGTTTTTTACAGTTAATGCAAATTATTTATTTTTGGCAAATTATTAAATGAGAAGCACAATAAAATGATTTGGATGAAATATCACAATTTTAAGCTTCATTTTCCTGATGGAACTGGAAGTCACAGATGATTGGGTCAAGGACTGTTGGAGAGTTAAAAATCTGACCATTTTGTTGTTGTTGTTGTTGTTTTTACAGTTTATGGCTGATAAATGGTGTAATTTTGTCGATGATTTTTTACAAGATAATATGCCTTTTAACCCACCAGCAGGTTTAGACATTCTGAGGAAGATCCTGACCATGAATACCACAAACAGGATTGGAGACAAGGGTCAACCTTGGTGGAATCCAATAGTGAACATGTTTGACTTTGTTCTAAGAATGCAAATACAGCTCTCAGTTTTGGTTGTATAAGACTTGATGGCTCATAGCATCTTAGAACCATACTTTGAACTCCCACAGTGTTGCTCTCATTTCTGTTTATTGAAGTTACATATTTAGAAGTTTTTCCCACAAAAAGAGTCCCTTTCTCTTTTGGCTTAGATGTAACTACAACATTGCATCCTCTAGAATGTGAAGATCTATGAAGTCCCAGCCTTTATCTCCACCCACCTCTCTCCATTCAGTGCAGCTCAGCACACCAGCTCACCTACAGTTCTGCTCAAACACTATAAAACTACTCTGCGCAACACGATGGCAAATTATAATATTGGAGTAATTATGCCAATACGTGTTTGAACCGGAAACCGATTCTGTGAATGAATAACGATACAGAAAGCCACAACCTGCAAGCTGACAGGGTTTGTTCATTAGATTTGTTCTCTAAGAAACTGAGACTGTGAGGTGCAAATACTCGTTAGCCCTTGAAAAACATGTTAATAATGTAAAAAGAGGGGGCCTGTAAAGTCACATGGTTTATTGACCCTCCCTTTGAGGTTTTGCTGTATTACACCTACATTTGTTCCTGAGAGAACACATGCAATACAATCAGCCACAAAAGACAACTGTCACGCAAAAATAAATTATATTAGGCATATTAGAAAAACAATGCTGAATTTAATCACTTTCAATAGTGTTACATTTTTGGAGAAAATCACAAATCTAGAATTGGTTGATGTATGGAGTACAGCAAGAAGCCATTTCTTGCAAAGTAATGTAAGTTAAACACTTTTAAATTGTAATTGTGGTAAAAAGCAGTGCAACGCTTTACATTTGATGCGTGATCTAAAGCAACTCCCAAACCACCATCAGTGTCTCTTCAACATCAGTGTCTCGTGGCCTCGTCACTAAACAGAGAGCCTTCTACTGTTCATTCTTCCATGTCTGGGACTTGGTGTCTCCGTGGGAAGAATGCCGCTCATCTGAGATGTCTGCAGGTTGTCAGAGCAAGAGGCAGAGGAGTGTGGGGAAGGCGAACCCCGAGACAAACAAGAGAGGCATCTGTGAGTGGAAGCCATCGTCAGTCATCCTAAAGAAATTATCCTCTCCGCCTTGTGCCACTGATCAACAAGGAGCTGCGTGATCGCACGGCGGCCTCCTCGCAAAGACAAAACCCTCTTTCATTATTGCCTTGTTTTAAAGGGAGCAGATATCACTAGCTCTTTTCATTTGAAGTTATGGATGAATCAGTAAAGACGGAGTAGATAGACTTCACTTGGTGCTTCATTGAAAGAAAAATTAGCAAATTCTAAGGAGGCAAAGTTGAAGAAATACCACTGCCTGAAATAAACAGCATGGTTCAAACAAAGAAACAGCATCGTCTCCCACACTGCTCTGCATTGTGTAACAGAGACTGCATGCATAGTGAGCGCAGAGCACGTTGCTGTAAATAAAAAAGGGAAAGAGCAGTCATTCAGTAAAGTGGGGTTAGAGCCATATGAAATATGCTCCCAATTATGGCAATGGGTGTAAGGAGCTAATAAAGTGAATGTCCTACAAGACACTGAACCCTAATGGATCCCAACTAATTTGCTTTGACTGATGAATTTCCCGCTCCAGTTGTGTGGGGTTGAATAATTATGAAATTTATCACAAGACATTGAGACTCATTAAGGATTCGCGACATTTCATTAAAGCAACGTTGTTAGAGGCAGCACATGGTGTTCTGTTTGTGTTTGTACGTGTGCGCATGCAGAGAGTCTGAAATAGTGTGTTGAAGCAATTATCCAACGATTAAAGCACTTAAAGGAAGGGCTGTTTTTGCTTCTCTGTCATTTAGTTTCTGAATTCCATCATTTCACATCTTTTTTTCCCTTCCCCCGTCGCTGAAATGTTTTCTGGCTCTGTTGTGCACATTCATTACTGTCAAGGGCTTCTGGTATGTTTGAAAATGTGCACCCTGATCCATCAAAAACCTACAAAATCCATTACATTTATAGAAAAATGTCATGACAGACTAGATGGTTTCATTATATAGCGTTATGAGAAAAGTCTGCCTCTGAAACCCAAATCCTGCACAGACGTGAGCTTAAAGTACAGTTAATTTAGGGGAACAAAAGTCCCTTCTTGTTTACAATGGTATCAAATAAGAGAAGCTTTGTGATAACAAACGTACATTTAAATATAGTGTGATTCTGTAAAAGTGACAAAGCATCGCACAGTTCCAGCAAACACGGAAAAAAGATGCCATGTGTATAGAAGCAAAATATTACACAAATAAATATTACTCTCTGATGATCGATGACGTAAGGGTAAGGTTTAGTGTGACCAGTGAAGTGCAACTCTTCCCTTTGGACATTTTTTTTCTTTTATTTGATTTTAACCAAAAACACTGTATCTGATTAAAGCCTTTTGATCTCTTGCACCAACAGATGCCTCCAAAAATCAGCTCCAAATGCTGCATATTGTGTTCCAAGTGGGGAAAATATGGTGAAGAGATGAAAATGAAGTCGTCAATTTCATCTGCTCAGCACTGGAAGATGCTGCACCAAGCAGGCGACTAGCACTGCAGCACACTCAAAGGAATAATTTTGGGAAATACAATAGAGCAGGGGTGGACAACCCTGGTCCTCGAAAGTAAAAATTAAGCATGGTTTAGATGTGTCCCTCTTCCAACACACCTGATTCAAATGATCAGCTCATCTTCAAGCTCTGCAGAAGCCTGATAACGATCCTGATCATTTGAATCAGGTGTGTTGGAAGAGGGAAACATCTAAAACATGCTGGATTGTGGCTCTCGAGGACCAGCGTTGTCCACCCCTGCAATAGAGCAACATCGGCATTTGTTTGGTCACATCTGTATCCACCCAATGCATGCAAGTCTGATGTTTATCCTCCTTTTGCTCATTTTGGTCTCCACCATATCCTGATCTATCTGGCCCTTTACCCTTTACCCTTTACCTGCTAACCCACTACATGTACTAGATAATTGACATTTGTAGCTGCATAGGTAGTGTACAGTAGGTTTAAAGTTTATTTTACTGATAAGTGTCATGAAACTGATGAAAACACTAAATTGTGGGCTCACTAAATTCACTGAAAGGTGCTCAAATGCTCTGTAGAGTTCAGGGGAATTACAGTCAAGCACTGTATGTATTTGTCACGGCAAGGGACAGCTTTCACAATACAGATTCCTGTAAAATGTTAAAATGGTGTGTCACTCCTCCTACAGATAAAACTCATTTTGGCCACTTGCATCTCCATTCTCATTCTCTCGGTTACTACGCAGAGCTCATGACCATAATTGAGGGTTGGAACGTAGATTAAGAGATTTACCTTCCAGCTCAGCTCCCTCTTCACCATGATAGTACAGTGCAACGCTGCACCAACGTTTCATTTTAATGTCACTTGTGAACACCAAGATATTTAATCCCAAGATACTTGAATGTCTTTGCTTTGCAACAACTCCTCCTTAATCGTGAGAAAGCAATCAACTGATGGCCTCAGACTTGGAGGAGCTGACTCTTATTCTGGTTGTGTCACACTTAGCTGCAAACTGCCCCAGTGAACACTGAAGGTCACAACATCACGAAGTCAACAGAACCACATCATCTACAAAAAGCTGAGACATGGATGCAGAGAAGTGAGTCCTCAAACAGAACATCTCCTTCACCTCGGTTGCATCTTGAGATCTTTTCTATAAATATCACAAAGAGGACAAGAAACTATCGGCAACCTTTGCAGAGTCCGACACTCACTGGACATGTTTGACTTTGTGCTGAGAATACAAACACTCTGACTTTGGTTGTACAAGGACTGAATGGCTCATAACAACGGCCCCAGTAACTCATACTCCAGCAGAGCCTCCCACAGGGTTTCTCAGGGGACATGGTCATAGATCTTTTCCAAGCCCACAAAACACATGTGGACTGGGTGGTCAAACACCTAAGGTCCACATCTGAGCTTCGGCAATCGGTCAGAGCCTCCTTTCCAGAACTGTGGAATAAAATTTCCAGGGAGGCTGAGTTGTTCGTTACCCCAATAACTGCTTGTCCCCCATTTTGAAAATGGGAAACACCATCCCAGTCTGCCACTACACAGGCACTGCCCCAACCTCCACGCAACACTTAAGAGAGTATCAGCCAAGACAACCCAACAGTGTCTACCCTCAACAGTGTTCCACCATCTCAGGGCAAGTCTCATCCACACCTAGTGGTTTCTTGACTACAAAAAAAGAACTCAGGAAACCATTAAAGTCAGAGTGCAGGAGATATGAATAAACATTATTTACATTCAAGCCAAGCCAAGCAAATTCACACAATGCTGATTAAGCCCATCAGTGTGAGGTCTATCTCTGTATTTCACTGTATGCCAAAATTTTATAATCTACTTTCTGGTGCTGGCACACCAGTAGTGATGCATTTTATGGGAATTGCCACCATTGATGTGAGTGTGTGAATGAGAAACACACTGGAAAACACTTCTACGGTGAAACTTACATCATGAGCATGCATCAACAGTAGTTGCGTTATAACTCTCACTTTACAACAGGGGCAGACAATGGTTCCACACTACAGGTTTAATTTTTGTTTATCTTAGTGAGGTTGCCAGGTTTGATCCCAAATGGAAACCCATCACTATAGTTGTAGCTTAGGCCCCGTCTACACGAAGACAAACCCAAGCCTAAATGCACAAATAGTTCATCAAACCCGTGTATCATCCACACGAAGCCGGCGTTTCGGGGTCTGAAAATGATCATTTCTGAAACTAGGTCCCAGAGTGGAAATATTTGGAAACGGTGGTTTTGCGGCTCTGTGTTTACGCTCTATCCCCAACTCTTTTCTGACACGCTTGCGTCACAGCTCCACCTCTCGATAAATGCGCATGTGCCAAACTCAGAAAAGGACTACAACTATGGCGCCGTACAGTGTTGCGTGTGTACTGCTGAAGCTAGTCACCCTATTATCGCTATTACAGCAAAATATACTTCTTCTGCATTATCACCGTGTTCACCAAACAAATATGGAAAGCACAATACGCCACTTCATGTTCTATGTTTACATCGTATACAGATTTCTGCGCATGCCTGAAGTCCCGCCGCCAGTTTCCGTTACGCCGTCACAGCGCCACCAACAGGCCTGGCATGTGTTTTACATCGTTTTCAGGCGTATCAAGTGAATTCGTGTGGACGGACATATTTACTGAAACGGCTCCGTCTTTACGAAGAATGTTTTTGAAACTAAGCGTTTTGGCTTCGTGTGGACGAGGCTACAGCTAATGGAATTGCTGTTCCACCCTTGTTGATGGTAAACAATGGCATGTTTGTGACTTTGGGCAGTTTGATAATGAGTGTCCCATCCAGTGTTTAGAGGGTGTGATTAAAACGAAGGAAGGAAAGATTTATCTTGATTATACATTTCTTTTTGTTGGCAGGCTTTTTGTCTTGCAGGGATGATGATTGACATTTCTTTCTTTTTTCCCCCCGTCAGAAGGCCCAGAGTAGCCCTTCTGCCTTTTTAGCCGGCATTTATGGTTTGGGCACACAAAGATAGTAATGTTGTAAAACCCTTCCTGTCGTGTAATTGTGTTTTTATACCGCTGCTTTTATGTTTTTTTTTTGAAAGAACGGCTACATTATATGTGATTACAATTCCACAGCAGAGCACTTCCTGACTATGGGCAGGATGTTTATTAAAAATGATTTAAACATTGTGTGTGTGCACAGGATTAAACGTATATGGAGCGGGTGTGTGTGTGGGGGTTCCTGCCTTCTGAGAGTGAGAGAAAGGACTTTGCCCTTCTCTTCTATCTTTACCATCTGGTTTGTGTAGCATTTGACTGAGGCGTTAATCATTGCGCCTCGGGGCCACTGCTGCTCTGACAACAGCTGGAAAAGGGAGATGGACCTGTTGATGTCCATCTGTCCCTCTGTCTGCCAGTCCTCTATGCATTGCCGTATTAACTGTATCCATGCAGCTGTAAGGTTCACGACCTTGGTGTTCCTCGGAAATAAAGTTCCAGAAAATTTCTTGAAAAACAGCTGGAGGGGCCCTCCTAGCACTGTTTCCTCTATTCAGCTCACAGCTTCCTACAAGTCTTTCAGTAACCCTATACTTTGAGTCTGCTGACTTGCCTTTATTGCTGACTATTGAAAGAAATTGCACACTGTAGAGGCTAATTCTTGCTTGCTGCATCCTTGTGGCTGTGTGGGTGCATCTGTGCTGTGCTGGACCGTATGCTTCCTCCAGCACATCTTGTCTGGTGTGCTATATGTGCAGTGGCCTCAAAGCTTAGGTGGTTACTGAAGCCATGCTTAAAATATATGAATGAGATGGTATTGGATAACAAAATGTCGAATGCAGATGACATTAATTATAAAGAAACACGGAACACACACAATTTTAAAGTTAAAAAGTTACATTTCTAAGTAAAACCAGTAGGGAAGCACCACATTGGATCTGTCCAACTAATTTTATAGTAATAATAATAATCTAACCTTTATTGATCCCCTTGGGGAAACTCCTTCTCTGCATCTGACCCATCCTATTCAAGTTAACCTTAACTATACATACTAGGAGCGGTGGGCTGCCGTGGTGCAGTCAGGAGTTAAGGGCCTTGCTCAAGGGCCCACAGTGGTGGTGACTGGGACAAGCGGTCGCTCTCACTTTCCCACCTCAACCTCTTGCCAGTATGGGGGCTTGAACCGGTGACCCACCAGTTACAAGTTCGCTTCACAAACCACTAGGCCACCACTGCCCCTAATTTTGACCAGTTGCCGATACTAGCATGTGTACAATTTTTGCACCTAATTGCAGAGACGTCTCTCCTGTAGTGGAATTTCCACAATATTATGTTTCTTATCGTGACAGTGCACTGGCAGGTGCAGACATAAAATACAGCGCTTTTCAAATTTACACATTCACTGGGCAAAATATGAAAACTATTTCAATTTACATGTGAAACAAAGGGTATTTATTTTTATGTGAAATTTTCCAACAAAGCAGGTGCTATATATCTATCAATGTTCACTTTGGGCCAGTGCTGATATTTAATTTTGAAGCCTTTTATGGGCAAAAGTGATGATGATGCCAACAACAAAAATGTACAGACAAGTTTCTGTAATCACTGGGAGCAACATGTCCTTCAGGTTTCAACCAGTAAAGCTTTCAGTTCATCCATCCAAAACATCTGTAAGCTGACAGTTTTCCTCCATGGCATCCCATCGGTGCTTTAAAGGACTTAGGTTAGCGCTCAAGGATTTAGATTTTCTCCTTTGGAAAATCTACTTTGGAACAGGCATCTGGTCGGGTGTAGATCATGATCTCGGTGAAAGTTCCCCTTCTGTCACTTGAATCATTTTATTGGCAGATTTCTTCAAGTTTGCGTCCAAAATTCCTTTGTACATTTCACAATTCATGGTTCCAGCAGTCAGCACAAGTTCAACAACTCCACTGTAAGAAACAGTCCCATACTTTGAAGTTCTCACAGCAGTGCTTCATCTTACCTTCAGTGCAGTCTGGTTGGAAATCTTCCCTAGGGTTTGGACTTGTTCAAAAATGACGTGTTCAGAAGCAGCTGTCTTTTCTGTGCATGTTCTTTTTCAAATTTAATCCAAGCCGTCTTGTTTGTTCAACTTATGAACGGTCTCTTCCATATAGCTCTTTCTCTGTCTGTACTTATAGTTGTTCTTTCTGTTTCGAATGATCTGTGAACTGAGTGGGATCTGGTGATGCTCATTGATCTCTGAAGGGATTTTTGCCGGACATTTTTGCGGTCCAGCTTCCTGCTGGTCTTTCTGGTCCTGTCTGTTTTTTGCTGATGTGACGAATAGAGTGACCTTCTTTGTGCAAACACACAAAGCTTGACCTTTGCTGTGAGCTTTGCCATTTTTGCAGTTTAAATAGCCAGTTCCAGTGTAGCAGTGGATGTATAAAGTCAACTGCCCTTAAGTTCAGATTATTGCTCCTTTATGGTTGCCAATTACGACTGAATATTGTATTTTTATTTTATTTATTAATGTCGTGGACGTTTGCTGGTGGTTCAAAGTTACTATGCTGCTCTTCTGTGTTCTACATGCAAAAGATGTTTTACTTTTTTTCTGAAGCTTTTTTTTGTCTTAATTTAACAAATAATGTGCAGTGACACCCTTGCAAGTGCTACTGTTCTGTTATTGTTGTTATTTTTACAATATGGTAAAGTATATTTGCCTTGCTGGTGGTGTTTTGTACCTCCGCATCAGTGAAATCATTATTGGAGGCATTATGTCTTGTGTATCCTTCACTCCCATTCTTATAAATGAGATAACACCTTGAGGGAATCCCTTCAAATTTGGCACTAATGCTCACTTTGACTTGGGGGATGAACTGATTAGAATTTGGTATAGAAAGGTCAGGGTCAATGTGAACTCACAAAACACATTTTAATAACTCAAGGATTCATGGACTAATTATGGCAAATTTAACACACGTCTAGCAGGATACAGTGATGAAGTGACTATGTTTTATATCCAAAAGATCAGCTTAACTGTGGAATCATAATGTTCCACAAAGGCCCTTTTCCAGTTCATATTCAAAGCCATAAATCAGGAACAGAAGCAGATTTTGTCAGATACTGGTTTGGTCAGTTAATTTAAACACAAGACACTTGTGCTCAAAAAGAAAGGATTCATACTCGATGAAGGACCTAGGATCCCTAATCTCCAGGAAGCTAGGCAGTGAACTCTGGCGGCCCAGAGTCGCCCCCCCTAGTGCCAGTTCACACTGCTCCTACACAATCCAACCAGCACTGCCACGTTCAACTGACCCAGGCCCGTTTAGGAGATGCTCCAGGTAGTGACCAGTGCCGATGCTACCATTTAGCTAGTGCAAATGCTCGATGCTAATGCTAACCGCTAACTGCTAGAATACTTCAATACTACTAACAAACTCACCACACACAAAGAGACTATCACCTACCCCAGCCTCTCACCAGCTGCACCAATAAAAGC
>OMNN01054616.1:0-18705 GCA_900302755.1 Chromis chromis
GGAGTTCAGGAGAAATCCCCCAGTTACAGCGAGCGCCTTTAATTTGTAGATTCATGTTCAGCAGTGCTAACATATTAAAAGGATAAAAATATTAAAAACAATTATTTATAGTTTGACAAATACAAAGAATTATAGATTAGAGTTATGTTTCAGAGAAAGTGGTAAAGTTAATTATAACTGGAGTGGATTTGAGTCTCAGTAGAATATTCCACTATTGAACTGCCATCTTTGGTGGAACAATTGTGCACCAATCTATTGTCCATGTTCCTCTTAATGGGTATAATAATTAATATTGCCGCACTGCAGGGAATCCCATATACAGCAGCAGTAATGGAATACTTGTGCATAATTAATCAAAGGCCAAAGGCAAGAGAAGAAGCTCATTTCACATGATGAGGTTTTCTGATTAATTCAGTGCATTAGATGTCTTTGCGTTGTGCAGCCTCTCAGTCAGGCTGCTAATTAAAATGTTTGCTGTTTGAATATAAGCATCTGAAAACTGAGATTATATGAGAAATATCTAAGAGGGTCTTTGTTATTGAGACAATCTGGTGCTGGGTTCATTGCTTTAATGAGCAAAGCAAGCCTTCATAATTATACATATATATATACATCATATATATATACATATTTTCAAAGGGGATTTGTGAAAGCATTCTCTGCTCTGTTATCTGCTTGTTCCACCTCAGTTGCTTGAGGCAGGAGCACAAGTTTTCATCTTATTTGCCAACAATTTGTTGCACATCAAGTCATAATGTTCTAATGTTCCAATGAAAACACACCACAACAACCGCATCGCCAACTGAAAATGTGCTTCAGCTTGAAATCTCTCATCTTAAACGCTTCAAAATAAAAAGTTCCATAATCTGATTGCTAGAGGTTTAACTAACTTACAAACTAAAAAAAATCAGGCCTATTGTTATTTAATTTCTTGCAAGTAGTGGAACAATGGTTACTTATTGCCAGAGTCTTTTTTTTTTTCATGTTTAAAGAAATAACAAATGACGTGACATAAAGACAGGAGAAATGACTAATTTTTACTCTTACTTCAACAGTTGAAAGTTGAATTCATACCCAATAAAACAAACCCTTGTTCAAGTCAGTACACTCTGAAGGTTTGCTGAGCTCCTCTGTTATGTCCAACAGCTTACTGTGATTCGCGTTAGCAAACTTCACATGGTTTGTTGATGTTACAGAGTCAGTTACATTCTGTTACAGCGTGTTCCAATATCCTGTAATTGTCACTGATGGCTGCTGTGCAACAGCTCGAGTTTCTCCTTTGTCTGAACTGACTTTAATTTGCAACAATGTGGTTTTCCTGCAGTAGTGGCAGTAGGTATTAAAACTGTATCTCTTCCCATAAAGCCTTTAGACTACCTTCTACAAGTCCACATACTGGGCACAATCTTAATATTTATCGACAGTCCTTCTAATAGAATTGTCACTTAAATGCAACTGCATTTGTATGAATGATTATATTAAGTGTATTCATGACCAGCTTTTACAACAACAATTTTACAATGCATTTTAATAATTAGAAATTTTGTCCTGTATTTTATTTTGGTCAGTATTGCCAGTCCACATATTGGTCCCTCTTAACACTTAAGTTCTGAGCAAGATATCTCAATAGGCAGCTTTTCTTTGCAAGAATTCGGGTCAGGCATGAGGAAGCACCAATGTTTATAGGAACTCTCCTGTAATCGGTCCATTCAGCCTTTCTGTTTCCATAGTGGTGTGAGATCCGACAGCTACAAACGCTCCGTCAACTCTGATTGCACCAAACAATGACATATAGTAGCTACTGGATATAACTCCAGCTCCACAAACACATTAAAAATACAACAAATTTAATTTTCCAAAATGATTGTTTGTAATGATTTTGACCATTTCTCTAACATTACCTTCAGGCTAACCATTTCACTGTGAAGGCTGCTCTGAAACAACCAATGGGAATTACTTCCTGTTCTCCAGCGTTTGAACCACTTACATTTCCATTACCACATAACCTTTCTTATATCACCACCCTGAGGACAAACTTTACTGTTTTTTCTATTTCTACCAGCAAATTTCTACTACTTACATTCTTCAGCAAGGTTAAATGACTGAGTGTGTTAGAAAGATATTTTCAGTCAGTTGTAAAACTTCTATACTGGTGGTTTAGAGGACTTCCTTACGCCAACACAAAAGGCAATAATTAGAATCACACCTTTTAAATATTTTGTCCTGTGAAAATGAAAGAACAAATAGCACCAGGATGTGAAAGAGAAGGACAAAAGCAGTTTTCGAGTCAGAAACAGACCTGAGCTCCCCCAGAAGCAGCAAAATGTCGAGTTTAGGGGTTTCAAAAACCACTAACAAACCATTAGCAATTCTAATGCTGTAATAAATTATTTAAGAAGACAGAATCAAATAAAAATCAAACGTCCCATCTGTAGTTGTAAATGTGAGCAAAAATCTACCGGAGTCGGTGCTTCTGACTTTATCCTACCATCTGTCAATAACGTGTGCGACATGATTGAGCTGGATGTGTGAAGGCTGCTGTTTATGTATCACTGCTGTGTTGCTTTAAACACCTATCAGAGTTAACTTGGATTTACTTTCAGATGAAATGTGTAGTTTTAGACACTTTTTGGTCAACTGATTTAAGGTAATTTTACATTTTTTATCATGCAGTCATGACATTTTTCCAAGCGTTTTCAAGCTACAGCTGTTGCCATCGTTGTGTAGAGTTGCCATGGTTATAAGTGTCTTTTCCCATCTACGGTGAAATTATTTGAAAAGGTTGTATTTACTCATTGTCGAGCAGTGAGTGTCCTTTTCCCTCTGTTTTGTAGTAATTGTATTGTAGTAAGCTTCTTGTTCTTTCAGCCGTAACAAAGAGATTTATTCATGAGCAGCTTCACTCACTGGTTCATTAAAATAGCTTAAATAAATACAGGAGCATTTCTGACAGAGGCATAAAATTACAGTACAAGAGGTGAAGTAGCTGAATCTTCTAATCTTCCTCTGAGCTTCTGAAAAAGCAATATTTTTGGCAAATGGAGGAAATTGTGTCACTCATCAGGAGCCACAGTGTGTGATCAGTGAGGCTTTACATTAACAGAGCTATTAGGTATTTAGGTATATATGTTTGCTCTTTCACATGATTGTTTTGCTTTTGTTTTTCATATTTCTCGTTTACTAAAATAAGAAAAAGTGTAATATTTCACTGACACTTGTGTAACTTATGTGTGGGTCTGGTGTCCACTTCCCTTCCATCACATTCACTTCAGCAGCCTCAGCCTCATCATTTCTGTTGCACATTAGGCTTCAGAACTCCGAGCAGTTTCTGGGTGTTTTCTGCTCCTGTCACACTTTCACTCACTGTGGGCTCATTTTTCACTGTAATATAAATTCCTTCACCTCTATTGAAACAGCACAAGCATGGCTAGAAGTAGAGAGAACTCAAAAAAATATTTTGTGCAGTATGACAAAGTTATAATGCCATACATTCTTTGATTATTTCTTTAACAAAAAATGAAAAAAAAATGTAATAAACATGTACTACATTTTTTCAAGTGCCCCCAGGAAAAAGTTAACGACTCTACATACAATAGATAATTTACTACTTCATTTTTGTAACGGGACTGTTGGTCGTAACTGAGTCACTCATGGCTTTTCGGTTACAAACAATAGTGCAGAATTTTTTGTGTTTTACAGAATCTAGTGCAAACCGTTTAGGCTTGTCAAATGTTTAAACAAGACATGTAGAATAAAGTGAGTCTGTTTAATTTTGATTGCAGATGAGTAACTCAATAACAGTAAAAAAAAATAAATAAATTCAAAATCAGACAAATCCATCTGTTTTTGTGGTTTCTGGCTCAGATAAATGGTGAAACTTTGGCAATTTCTTTACAGATAACAAACCTTTCAAACTCGACAGCAGGTCTTTGGGTTCAGAGAATTAAGGCGTTTTATTACTGTCCTCCCATGTCAGCCACAAAAACAAGATTTTTATCATAAAACTGATGTCAGACACACCTTTTAATGTCTCTCTAAGCAGTGAGCATTTTATTATTTCTTTTGGGAATCATAAGAGATGATGAAGTCACCTCCTGAAGCTGTTCTAAGTTGTAATAGATTTTTAATGACAGATGCATCTCCTCCAGAACTGGAGGTGTGATCGCCCACAGAATACGTTGACCCAAATGTTTTTACAATACAGTATTCCTGATATGCTTTCTTTTGAACACCCCTCACAAAATCCTCAGTACAGTTGTAACACTGGACAAAGAGCTACAAACGAACTAACTGATGGAGGGAACACTGAGCTCACAAAGGAAGGGACGGCCTGTCAATCTGTCCTGCACGCTGAGACAAAAACTGTGAGAAGAAAACAGGAGCTGGAGGCAGTAAAGCTGAATGAATCTGCTGAGTCAAGTTTAACGAGGAGGTAATGGAGTTTGCAGAGCGACTGTTTCCTTTCTTACAGCCCACAGGGCGATGAGACACTTCTTCTTTTTTTTTACTGGTAGTTTGCATTGTAACTAAAGATTGAAAATCAAACACAGGGGACACAAACTCATTGCAGCTACACAAGACTGTAAGTCCTATCTGGGATAGGAAAAAAACACTTTGCAGTTCACAAACTTCATTTAACGACTGAACTTATTACCAGAGAGTTTCAACTCAAAAATTTAGGACTCATCTGTCTTTAAATACTTCTCCTGTGGACTATCATAAAGTAAGCAAGAAAGTGAATTGTTTAAATGTATACTGTACCTCTGGGCTCTTGCGGTTCTGCATGATACTTTTGTCCGTGTCTTTGGTAGCGAAGAAGCGAGTGCATCCTCTGTTCAGGTACTGCAAGGCAATCAGAGAGAGCAAATATGAGCAAAAACCTCAGGCGAAAAAGCAACGATTAAAGATGAATCTCCTTCAACATTATACAATAATAAGATAAAAACAAAGACCACAATAGGTGTAAGATGTAAAAGGTCATTTGTGGGATTGAGAACATTTCAGTCCAGTGTGTATGGCAGCATGGTGTGATGTGACAATGAAGGCTATTAAAGTAAGCTTAAATCAGGATATGCACTAGAGTCACAGTCCAGTTTACATGAATAGTTTCTTCCACTTTTCTAGCAACAAAATTGCCACAAAAAATTATACAAATACATCATATTTAGGCATGCATTTGTTTTAAAAGCCTCTTTGTTACCAATCTGTGACATCAGCGAACTTTAATAACCTTACTGTCCCAAAACCCCTTTAAGATCTGCTTGGTTAGACCTTTAAACTGTTCCACAGTCCAGGTCACGTTTCACAACAGGCCTCTGGTTAGTCAGCTTTAAAGAAGGAAAAGTTTGGAACGGATCTTTGCTTAGTGAACAAAGGGTAACATTTTTTAAATCATAGTCAGTAGGCAAAGATGTCCTTTGGAGTCAATGGCCATGTAAATGTAAAGGCTTTTTATCAGGTAACCTGCTTTTTGATTTTGATCCTTGTTGGTTGTCTTCCAGTTGATTTGGTTATGCTGCGTCAGCTTTTAAATCCTGTATAAAACTAATTTTGATCATTTATTAATTATTCTTCAATTCATTTTTAATTGTATATGTATGGTTGTGTTTTGCTGCCGTTTGTCTGTCTTTTTCATTGAGTCTCTGTTCACTGAAAAAGTACTACAAAAATAAAATGACCATTAAAAGGTCCCACATTGTCCTGGTGTAAACGGGCTGTTTCAGTATATATAGGTTTAAATGCAGCTTAGCCACACCCCCTTCAGGAAGAAGACTCTCTCTGCATCTGTGATTGGCAGCACAGAGCAACCCAGTTGACCGTACATCAGCCAACACAGACATAAATGAGTGTGTGAGACTACGACTATATTAAAACACAGTATATGTGAGCACAGAGAGCAGGAGAGAAGCTATCAGATGTAAACAAACACTGGCTGAGTTTAGGTGAGGAAGGAAACCTAAAGGAGACATGTGGAGGAATGGCAGTAGAAAGTTTTCAGCTTTGATTTCACACCTCGAATTTTGTAAACATACAAAACAAAATAAAAATGGCTATTTCATGATTTCTTCCTTGGACTTCTGTTAGTATTAATTCACTACTGGGAGCACAAAACAAGCTTTGCTGCTTTGAAGGTGCTCTGATCTGTCTTTAAACCTGCACATTTCGCCCACAACCCCTCAGTTGACTACGAGAACCACGTATTCACTTACTAATGTAGCACAGAAATTTGTCTGCACCATTGTTACGATAAGAATCAATGTTATTCACTTCATCAGTGACTGGTCTGACTGTTTTAGCTTTTAGGTGTGAAGCTATTGTCTAAAAAAGCAGGTAAATAAAATAAAGCATTAATGCAAAATAAGTAAACCTTTTAGACATGCAGTCCCACATGGTCTTTTACAAAAACGGCACATTTTCAGACTTGAGTTCCTGACTATAAAGGTCTTCACATGCTGCAAACAAACTCCTCTGTTCACCACATCTAAAGAAATGTTTATACCAATTCTACTCTACTATAGGACATCCACTTCTGGGGTTATGAGAGGTCAAAAAGTACTTTGTTTGAGGCTTACAGAGGCTTTAAAAGTCGAAAACCATAAAATTACCTGTGAACAGTCGGATAGGAGATGTAAAGTTTCTTGGAGTGACAGTCTTCACATTATCTCAGAAGATGCTGATTCAATTGTTCAGAATTCACCTCCATAATTAAATTTGCATTTGCACAAAAAGCACTTCCGTCCTCCGTAATCGATTCTGTACCAGTTCTAATGGTTTCTCACCAGCTGGCCTCCGCCGCTCTGTGCAGAGAAACGAGGTAATGACGACTCTGACGCTAACCTCCCAGGTGTCTTGGGGAGGGGAGGGGCAGGGGAGATTCGAGCCGGGGCTTATCTTGTTTGGAGAGGCGAGTCCCTTTTTTGGCCCGACAGATGGACATAAACAAAAATTTTCATTACAGGAGAAGCCACAGGGAGGACTTGACGCTCGTTCAGCCCTCCATCTCTCCGGCAGATTGCAGATGGGACGCATTCTCCGTTTTATTCCTCTCGTTTTCATCCTCTGTGGATGCTCAACTCTTCCAAAACACCGTGGCGTCGCCCTGAAGCCCCTACATACTACACAGAGGTGTAAAAGCAACTACACCTGTTTACTGGAGCACTTTTTGTACTTTTCCTGCATTATGTGTTTGAGAGAAATATTATACTTCCATCTCCTATATATTTATCTGATTGCTGCAGGGTTACGGTCAGGGACTCACACTCAGTGCCACTGTACTTCTTTCTTTTAGCCTCTGTTGTGTCGTCCTTTCCTGTTTCCAAAGTTTTTTCTTTCACCTTACGGCCTCTTGTTTTCTTTCCTTATATTCTAATGTCTGTATTTGTGTCATGTCTTCTCTTCGTTCTCTCCTCTCCTTCCTTTCTTTTATTCCCTAACAATTTGTTTTCATACCTCCTTCTATCTCGTCTTGCTTTTTTAACCCCATATTTGTTCACTTCTTTCCTTCCTTCCTTCTATTTTTACATGACAGGTGAAGTGAATAACATTGATCATATTGGTACTATGTGGTGTTCTGTTGGATTTTAACATCCGTGTTGATGAGACTTAGACACCCAAATAAACATTATCCCAGAGCAAGCACACTCCCTCATGTAAATGGAAGGAAGGAAAATGGACCCCACCACATGTCAAAAACATCAGACAATCAGGAACATCTTGAGGAACATGACAATGGCCCAAGATGTTGATTTGACCTCCAAACTTCCTAGACCCCATTCTGATCAAGCATCAACAGGATGCAGTGGAACAAGTTGGATTGACAGAGGCCCCACTGCACAAGCCAGAGTACCCAAACGGTCCAGTGCCAACGTCCTGGTGCCAGACCCCATAGGACACCCTGAGAGGTCCACTTGTCCATGCCCAATGGTTCAGAGCATTTTTGATGACATAAGGGGGACCAACACAATATTAGGCAGGTGGTCATAATGTTATGCCTCATCGGTGTATGTCTGGCCTTTCCATTTTTTCTTTCCTTCACCTACTTTCTTTCTTACCTCCTTCCGGCCCTATTTTCTTCCAGTTTCCTCTTTTTGTCTTTGTTTCCTTATTTCCTTCCGTTTTCTTCTTTACTCCCTCATGTCAATATCTCATTTCCTTCATCCCTCCTTACTTGCTTTTTCCAACGTTCCTCATTCCTCTAACTTTTTTCTTTTCCCTCTTGACTTCCTTCTTAATATTCTTATTTCTGCATTTGTTTCATGTATTCTCTTCTTCTTTCTTTCCTCCTTTCTTCCTCATTTATCTTCCTCATCTCCTCTCCATTGCCTTTTACTCCTTAATGAATTGTTTTCATACCTCCTTTTATCTAGTCTTGTTTTTAACCAATATTTGTTTCCTTCTTTTCTTCCTTTGTTCTATTTTTACATAATTGTTTACTAATGTATTGCCTTTCCTTTTATATTTCCTTGACTTACTTTCCTTTTTACTTTCTTTCTGGCCTATTTTCTTCCTTATGTTTCCCCTTTCTGCATGTTTCCTTATTTCCTTCCCCTTCTTATTACCCTTTCTTTCCAGTTTCCCTTCTTTAGTCCCTTATAACATCATTCCTTTGCCTTCTTTTGTGTTCTTCCTCCTTCCTTCTATTTTTTTTAATTGTTTCTTACATTCTGCCTTCTTTACTTCTTCATTTCCTCTCCTTTCATTCTTCTATGTGCCTGGTTTCCTACATCTCCATATAACCAAAATGAGACACTCTATGTTGATACAGGACTTTCCTTTGATTACTTTTCCTCTGTGGTATTTACTGATATTCTCCTGTACAGTATCTGACTCCTACTACTACTGGAAACACCTGATAGACTCTACAAATCCCTCTCACTGCTCTTTCAGGTCTTATCTGTACTTTAGACCGAACACATTCTTTAAAAGCGCCCTGATCAAACCTGCTCGGACCTGAACGCAGCTCACCCTCCTCCCTACGGTGAATAAAAACTTGCAGAGTTCATCATGACCATAAAGCTCGATCCTCGACAGCTATTATCAGAGAAGTCAGTGAATCTTTTTTAGCCTTCCCACCAGCAGGGAAAACTTTAGATACATGAAGCCATTAGAAGCAGCTGAAGTGACTGCAGGAGGAGTAATAAGTTGCAGGGGGAAAACTGGTGGAGAGCGCAGAGCCAACGTCGGCACTTTAAGGCCCGAGAATGACGCAGGTGAGAATAGGTTTGGTTGTTAGGTCTCTTCTTTCTGTACTTTCCAGTTTAAACTCTCAGTGTTTCCATGGATTAAACTTTAGAGCACTGACCTAAAGATCAATACACGTGTCCCCACTTTCAATTGACCAAAAGCAGAAACGCAACAGCCATTATCAGTGCATTAACCTTGTTTACTGCAGCCATTAGTGTGGATCTCTCTGTTTGTAACTGGAGGTGAACACTGAACAGAAAGCAGAGCAGATGGTAAACACGGCCGTTTGATCCTTATATGCTCTCCTTAAACAGTGTACAGAGTCTGTACAGCAGTCAGATGGGCTCCAGCTTTAATGAGGATGTGGCGTAAAAGACAGTTGGTGCTGCCCTCTGGTGTCCATAACAGACACAGAGAAACGGCAGGCTGAGTTTCACAGCACAATCAAGGTGTAAAGGGTTTGATGTTGCTGTTCTTGTAACGTTTGTGCATAAAAACAAGTATTATAATGGTGTGGAGGCTTTACAGATACTCTTCCATCTACATTTACACAATATGATATGTACAAAAACCACCCAGAGTATATATAATTTTCATTTTTTTATATACAAAGTGCTTTTGATAATGTGTACTTATTTTATTCTTATAATGTATATTTGTATATAGCTTCTCTTTTGCTGCTGCTCTTACTTTTATTTTTTACCTTTATATTTTTTACAAAGCTGTCTTGAGAAACGCAAAAGAATTCCAATGTACCTGTACTGCAATGTACCCGTGCAAATGGCAATAAACTTTATTCTATTCTATTCTACCTTTAGTTTAATTGGGTTTGGTGTGAACTCTCTGATTAAACGGCCTGTCAACATCTTAATCACTGAAGTAAATATGTTTGATGCAGACAGACGCGGCGGAGCTCTGTTTAGGTCCGTTCAGGTCAACCATATTTTGGACACGGTCAAATTTATCATGGTGATTATTTTAACTGTCTTTTAATCTGGTCACAATCTGGTCAAAGTAAATTCTGCAAGTCAGAATCGGGTAGGTTTTTCACTAGTCAGTCTCGGACACTAATAAACCTCTGCAGTGATCAGGGATACTAAAACCAGCATATGTAGTGCCGAATAGTGTGCCACAGTTTTCTCTCCACTACAAAACTTAAATTAATCTGGTTTGCCTGATTTGAATCAAATCCCATCATGACTGTAAAGGCCCATGCACACTTTCAGTTTCTTAAAGACAGGAGGAAATATCTCTAGGTAAGAGCAGAGAGAAGTCCTCCACTGTCCTTGTACTGTACTTATATAATATAAACTTTATTTGAAATACAAAATTTTGTATCTTGGACTTTCATCAGGTAAAACTGAGGGACAAAGAACATGCCACAAGTTTCACCTGAAGAAGGTCTAAAGACCAAAATACATAAAGTTCTAAATTTCGGGTGTGGAAATTAAATCCAATACAACATGTTGCCATAATCACAAAAGCAGTAGAAGTTGGACTTTGGAGAGGTTCCAATATTTTTTACTGAAATTCAGGTTTGAAAATGTTGGATTCATAGATATGTGGACTGAATAATTAATTAATTCACAATATTAATATTAAGTTTGAATGGAGAGAGTAGAAGTGTAACAGTGTTCTGCAGAGGGTGTTGCATTACAGGTTGTTTGCAGCCTTAATATTGCAAGGCTACAGAGTCAGTATATGGATCTGAAGTACCTTCATACGGTTATTTATCTCTCAATGCTGCCACTTCCTAATGGATGCAGGTCGCTGATAAATGTGTCTGGCAAAGTAGAAATTTGCAGCTGTGTGAGTAACAATAAGATTTACAGCTGCTGGTCACCACCTCAAATCTCTAGACATATCTGGAGAGTACAGCAAGCACTGCACATGAGGCATTTCATACGACACATTAGTGAATTACCGTCAAACTTAAGCCCCATTCGCACGGGATAAGTATTATCTGGGGACCCCATGTAATAAATAAATGACCCCCCTACATCTGCTTTTTATGTGGCGCATTCGCACGGGATAACCGAAGCCTGAGATTTTGCTGAAATTTACGGACGTCTCCTGGATATGTCAACGCGCTGTGTATTGCGTAACATTACGTTACGGGCCGATAAGGTTTTGCTGGCCCGGGACCCAAAAGGTTTCCTAAACACTCCAATGCAGCCTCCATTCTTTGCCAAAAGTAAATAAACACGCATCCGAAACAAAACAAGGAGTAATCACGCATCAGATCCCGCCCATTTCTGTCCAAATCACAGACATGCCTATTCGCATTGGATTAGTATTATCACAGGACCTCAGAGTTCAGCAAAATATAGTAGGTAATTCGCGGGGGAAGTTTTACTTTACAAATTAGTGACATGGCCGATTCGCACGGGATTAACATCACAGACATTCTCCACAATTATTACAAATCGCATGTGGTCCCTAGGTAAAACTAATCCCGTGCGAATGGGGCTTAAGCATTAGTGAACAAGACTTGAGGCTCTAAATGATAAATATACATGGTCTGTAGGCTGCTGGTTTAACCCTCTGAACCCCAAAATCTACCGGCAGGTTTGAAAGAAACGTTGTCTTTGAAAAATCACCAAAGTTACACCATTTATCAGACTGCTTGAATCAAATCTGAGCTTAAAATCATGACATTTCATCAAAATTACTTTACTCTACATGTCTTTTTTTTTAAATGCCAAAAATTAACAGTTTGCTCTAAGTAGATTCTGCAAAAAAAATTAAATCCTGCACTCCTCGGTGCAAGTGGGAAGCTATTGAGTGACTCTGCTGCAACCAAGAGTCACATGATAAATATTCTGGGACTTTTCGGCTGAACGGCAGGCTGTGTTGACACAGAGAAGAGAGGAGGTACGTATGGAAACAAATTAAAAGTGCAACTAGTAAAGTATCAATCTTATGAAGAAGCACATTTTTTTCCCCAGTATTTATTAACACTTATGGGCACTTGGCAGGACGTTGTACATGTTAGTTCCACTTTTTGTGTGTTAAATAAGTAATCAACAAAATTCAACTTTCGTGTTTTTTTGTTTTGTTTGATTTATGTCATTATAACTGTGTCAAACTACACATATTATGAGCTCTACTACCAGTGATGGTTGTGCAATTGAGAAACTACTTGGGGTTCAGAGAGTTAAAATAAATGTTCTAAAACGGCTGGGCGCTGTAGTTTATAGCAAACATAACCGAAACAAGATGGCACTTTGCCTCTGTTGAGGGACTATTTTCAGAAGCGGATTAATCCACATTTGGAGCAGTAGTGAGTATTTGGGGGAGCAGGACTGTGTATGTGGGATTAAGTCAAAATAAACTACAATATGTGTGTTCATGATAATGACGGAACATGTCACTCAGTGCAACAGTGTGCTCTGAGGCACAGAGGAATAAGTTAAATCAGACTTGGATGTACACACACAGTCCTCAGTGTGGGATTCAGTGGGATACATTGTCGACATTAAGAAAAATATGCATCCAGTCTCCTATAAATACTCCACCCTGCTGTGTCCATCCATCATCTGCAATATTAATCTATCCATTCATCTGTCATCCATCCTCCCCATCTGAAGAATTGACCGAGCCTGCATGGATTTATCACACGTCAAAACGCACAAACGGACCGATAAAATCTAGATGTACGTACCCTGAACGTGTCTGGAGAGCTGAGGTGGAACTTCTGCCTGATGTCCTCGGTGGCTCCGGCACACAGTCGGTAGAAGATGTGGTAGTTCCTCTCCTCGGAGCTTTGTCTGCAGATCCTCGACTTCTCCAGCAGGTAGTGCGACACGAAGCCGCCCACGACAGCGTTCTGATGACAAACAAGGCAACCAAAAACACAAACATTTCAATATCCCCAATTCTACTTTTACAGCATCTGTCAGTGCAAGTTCTCCTCTTATTCTGTCACTTATATGATAATTATATTAAACCTACAGTGAATTAAATGAAAATATTAATAAAATGCCAGGTTTTTCAGTGTTATATCAGTTTAAATGCAGGTAATAAAGTAGGAAAGCAGCATAAAACTCTGTGTGCATAGTAAAACATGGAAATATAACAATTTATAGAGTATATGCTGGTCTGCAGACACAAAGACAAAAGAGAAAAATTATAACTGCAGGAAGTGAGGCCTCATTACTGCCTGTTTTTTGCTGAGTAAGCATCTGAGATGATATAGGGAATATTGTGTTTATTCATGAGTTGCTATGAAGATAAACTGATTATGCTAAATAACTATAGCTATTAGGCATCATTTTTAATTCATGACCTCATTGCTTGGAGACCTCTGCAAGACTCATCTGCAAAGTGTTCAGGAGTTTAAAGCTGATTTATTCCTATAAAACACAGTTTAGAGCACCTTCTCGTTGAAGTGGATTTCCACAAACTTTCCGAAACGACTGCTGTTGTTGTTGCGGACGGTTTTCGCGTTTCCGAAAGCCTCCAGCAAGGGGTTCGCTGCAGGATTGGAGAAGGAGAAAGTCGAGTCACAAACACAGATTCAGAGACAAAAATGTTATTTACTGATGAGAGCGAAGTAATCTTACCTTCCACTATTCTCTCGTCTATGTCCTGGCCTGTTCCATATGAGGTTGTCAGGTATCTGGAAGAACAGCAGAGTTACAGTGAAGTGGGAGTGAAATTTACTGATAATTCCTGCTTTCAGCCAAGGAAGGTGTTGGAAGGTGTGCTGGAACAAGTCTGATCTACAGCAACTCCAAATCACAACTTCCAGGACTTAAAGGGTCTGCTGCAAATGTCTTGGTGTCAGATATCCACTCAGGATACCTTCAGAGGTCTGGTAGAATCAGGCCTCACAAGGGACTAACAGCATATTAGGCAGCAGGGGTTGGAACATTTTGGCTCATCAGTGTATATACAGTTTTTTAAGCAGTGGTGATGTTCACTGTTTCCTACACAGGGCTCAGAAAGAATGTGCTGTTGTGCTGATCCCAAAGGCCCACAATTATATGTGACAAATTAGAAACTGCTATAGCTAATGAGACTGTTCCCATGGTACGGACATAACTCGTAATGATCTAGGATTCACCCTCTTTGGAAGAGATGTCAAATTGCAGCAGCCTTTGAGGGAAAAAGTGTTGATAAGCCAATCAAAATT
The DNA here is from genome assembly GCA_900302755.1 of Chromis chromis. NCBI lineage: Eukaryota > Metazoa > Chordata > Actinopteri > Pomacentridae > Chromis > Chromis chromis. The sequence continues at coordinate 14,321 of OMNN01054616.1, forward strand.
AGGTGAATGTGACATGACATCAGCAACTCTGTATTGAATTTAAATGCCCAATACGGCGGACCAATAACTGGATCCTGTTCTACATACTCTGATATGGTAGGTGGCAGTATGTGGCTAATAGTTGCTCTTTGCTGGACGTAATGCTTATAGCTGAACTGTCCATCTTAAAATGGGACACAATCAAAGTGTGTTTCTCATGACATCTTCACTGTGAGGAGTTTGAAGTGTTCAAATCACAACAAGGCACGCAACATCGATTTATCTTGTGATGTTGTATGAACAACAATGAATACAGCATCTAAAGAATTAATGCTTTTATGAAGTGCATACATTCTGCTGCAGTTTTATTGCCTTCAAGGTGATTTTCCATTTTAGGGGCATAATGTGAAGTGCAGCGCTAGAATATTAACTTTCATTAACTTTTCAGTGTCTGATCTTTATGACTATTTTATCCATTAATACTTCAAACACCAGTTCTCAAGTCCTCATCCAAATTTCAGTGCTTCCGTTTCTGATTGGTCATTAAAAATATCTGCAACTATACTAGTATTTGAACAAGTAATATTTTAAGCAAAGGAGCCAGATATTTGCTGGTTCAGGGCTCATTGGAGGGGTTTGATACACTTCTTTGTTATACAAGCTAGTGAACTAAACATTTGGGGCCTTCGGACTGCTGGTTGAATAAAAAACATTTCAGAATGAGCTGCTGAGAACTATTACAGGCTGTTTTCTGATCTTTTATGGACAAAACAATCAATTAATCAAGAAAATAACAACCAGATGGATGGATAGTGGTTAGAGTAATTACTTGCAGACCTCAAATAAATGGCATGGAATCAAATACAAACTATTCTAATCAAAGCAGACTGTGTGTAAGAAACTACCTGTTAAGAGCAGTTTTAAATAATCAAGAAACAGAATATGCATCTAAAAAGTGACCTATTTAGAAAAATAAATCAACAGGCCTTATTAGATGACCGTGACCTTAGCTGACAGCTGTGATATTCAGTTATGTTCTTGAAGAAGCAGCGTCATCCTCACCTGAGCACAAACTTGGTGTTCTCGGTCTTCCCAGCTCCGGACTCCCCTGAGACTATAATGGACTGGCTCATCTTCAGGACCTTCATGTCCCTGTACGCCTTATCAGCTGGCAGAGACACAGATAGAAGCAGCTGTTAGGTCAGACTCTCCTCCTGACCCCAATAATCAGGCACATATTAAACTGCAAAACTCATTCACTTCGTCTGCAGTAGGTCAGTCTGAGCTGCTGTAATGTTTAGAGGACTGTAAGAAATCTGACCGCCGACTGCTGCCTAGTGGATGGATCATAAACTGCAACAGAGGATGAAGCTGCGTACAGGTAATGTACAGATAATGGATGGATGGAATATTATCCAGACTGTGTGAAATCAACTCCAGTTACTTTGAAATAAGTCTGATGAGCTTTTGGTAGTGGACAAGACTATTTAAATTTAATGAGGAAAGATAAGATTTAATTATCCTGAAATAACAAATTAAGACTCTTTAAAATGTGTGTTTTTTTTCAGTGTATACTCCCTCTTTCCCTACATTTCTATCTGTATCTCCACTGCCTCTGTTAAAAAGACACGAATGCCAAAATCAAAGTATTTCAAATAAAGCTCCTATACTGAGGAGGCATTAAAGACAAATAATCTAGTCTCTGTTTCTGACAATGCATTGCCTATACGAAAGTAAACCCCACTGGAAGCTTTTCTTTGCATGAAAGAGGCACATTTCACCAGTTACCTGAATAAATCTCCTGCCATGAACTGACCCGTGTATTCTGCTGTTCCAAAAAATGTACGACTTGTTCCAGAAACTACATTGCAATGGTACAAATGTATGGTATAGTTTTTGAGATGCTAATCCAGAGTACAGTGGATTCCTTGTTAACCGTACACTTAAGAAGTTTCAAGATTGGCTCGATGAGTTTAACAGAGACAACAAGTAGAATAGATAAAGCTTGGTAAAAACCAATTTGCTTTTGAGAAATATGTTTATTTGTTGAGCCCCATGTACAAAACATGGATTTTAAGAGGGGCATATGTATATGAGATGAGATGTCACTGTCTACTTACTTTATATTTGCTGTTTACTTACATGTCTAACTACATACCTCGATCAGGGGCTATAGAGTAAAGAAATAATGTTCTAACAAGCCATAACTGCCCAAAAATCGAATAAAACTATCAATAAACTTTAACTCAAAAATTAAAATGATCACTTTCCAATAAAAAGCAGAAAATGTAAAAAAAATAATAATAATAATTATTAGAGCAGGTAAAATGATGAGTCCAACTTTATATTTGCTGGGTCAGTGAGGACATCTCCATCCATATCTGCTGTTTCTGCTCATATTCTACAATCAAAAATGTGTCATGCTAATGAAATATGAATCTGAAGTGGTGGCTGATGATTAATGACAAATTATACTCTCAGACAACCACTCATCCGTGACTCAGAAAACATATTAGTTGCAGCAAACTGAGTTCAGTTAGCACAAGCAACCTGACAAAATGCTATAATATAAAGTACGGACTGAGCTGTTTCCTGATCTGTAAGAATAAGCAAGAAACCAGCGTGCGTTTGCTCACCGATGGCGTAGACGTGCGGCGGCAGCGTGCCCAGCGACCGGCCCCGATACTGCTTGATGGTCTCTGGCGAGTAAAGCTTTGGGATGTCATAGTATGGGTTGACGGCAATCAGGATGTTGGCTACAAACGTCTGGTAGAGGAGAAGAAGAAGAAGAGGAGGAACAAAAGTCACTTCTTTAGGTGATAAAACCAAAAATCCATCGCAGCCATAAACTGTTCACATCCAGTCTTTTCTAGCAGGTATTTTGTTGTTAACCACTCTCCCCTTACCTTGCCTCGAGGAAGTGGAAAGGTGTCAAATTGCTTCTTTCAGTATTGATAAATAGTGAGGGGTCATTACTCAAACCTTAGTCTCCGTGTTGGACAGTTTACAAACTATCTGATACAACAGCTGAATCCAAATGAAGAGGCTGAAAAAACCTGCATTTCTGCATCAAAGGCCTGATTAATGCAAATCCAAACTGGAGGACATTTCTTGCATCTGTTACTGAGCATTCAGGCAAATCTCATAAATTCATAAAACTGACGCTGTTGCATAAACCAGTCTGACACAGTTTTCAGCTTATTAGGCTAATAAGCTGAAAGATGAATGCAGTCTAATACAACAGTCCTGCAATAAAGCGTCCCCCATTATAAAGGTTTAGAATTTGCTTTTGTGCTTCTAATGTTTATGTTCACCAGAATTATATCAATAAAGCGTCTCTGCACAACACAGTACAGTTCTACACCTCTGCACACTTCTTAGCTCCAACAAAAAACAGAGCGCTGGATAAATAGGCTCTGGATAAATGCATGTCTGATCTGATGCTGTGATTTATAACGTTTATATCTATCTATTTAAACCTATAAACCACCAGAGGCACAGCAGGGACAGTCCCCTCCTCGGCCACTAGGTGTCAGTGTGCACTGATCCGACTCCCAGCCGACATCAGCTGCAGCTCTTCGGGGCAGGATGAGGTTTATGAGTCCACAGAGCAGAGGTCACCTGAGCCCCGGTGTGTTCACATGTGTGTTTAGGTGTGAGCTCGTGTACTTGTGTCTTTGTGAGGACCGATTTGATTTTTATGCCTCGACAGGCCCAGCCGGACTAACCTGGCCCGGGGCAAAACTGAGCTGCTGAGGCCCTGTTAACCCCCTGCTGCCCCTCTCAGAGCTTCATGTACAGTGTTACTACGGACAAATGATGGAAGATTTGCTGGGAATGTGATGCACTCTGTCAGCTCAGGAGATGAAGACCAGGTAATAGTCATGGACCACGTCAGGTGATGTTGGTTATATACAGACAAAATTACATTCAGTCAACAAAAATCAACATCAACACAGTGAACATGGGGCTGTTTGTCTGGATGGTACTGATTCCTTATTAAAGTGAAGAGATGAGCTCGGATGATTTACAAATTATAGTAAAGTGAAGACATTTTTTAATCAGTGATCAGTAAAGGACAATTTTATAAAGTGAGGATATTTCAATAAATTTCATGCATTTTTATGAAGCAGTGACATTTTTTAACATTAAGACATTTTGATAAGGCAAGGATATATGGAAAGTGACAACCGTTTAATAAAGTGAGGACATTTTAGCAATTTAAGGACATTCTTAAACCAAATGGGAACATTTTAATTATGGAAAGATATTTTATAAAGTGAGCATGTTTTAGAAAAGCAGTGACATTTTTATGATGTGAGGACATTTTTATACCATCAAGACGTTTTATAAAGTGAGGACATTTTAATAAAGCTATGACATTTCTATAAAGTGGGGACACTTTT
>OMNN01054616.1:18725-38115 GCA_900302755.1 Chromis chromis
GACACTTTTAGAAACTGAGGGCATTTGAATGACATTTAAGCAAACTAAAGACATCCTTATAACGAAGCGTAAGTTAATTAAAGTGGGGACATTATTATAACATCTATAAGATGGGGACATTTAGGAAAGAGAGGATGTTTTGATAAAGCTATGAAATTTCAGCAAAGTCTGGGCCTTTCTGCAAAATGGGGACAATTTTAATAAAATCAGGACATTTTTAGACTTACAGGTTAGGAAATGAATGATGTTAACGTTGATGAAGTCCTCACAAATACAGCAGTACACGTGTGAGTGTAGTATGTTGGTAAATCATGAATTAGGGTGTGAGATGAGTTTTCATGTGCATTCATTTCATTAATCAAGCTTATAAAGATCCTCCTCTTTACCTGTTTGCTTTTATAAACAAGTTCCCATGACAGATCATTACACTTCAGCATGAAGTCTTGGTTTAAAGTCAGGTAAGTCTCTAGATAAAATAATAGCAAGTCAGTGGAATGAACGATGGTATGTGTGAGAGCTCCACCCAAGGGTGCTGCTGGCAGGTGAAAACAAACACAGATGGTTTGTGTTGATATTGCAATAGGTTTGTTCACCAGCTGATAATCACATGTTACATCATCTCGTTGAGCTGTAACTGTTTCTGTCACACCATGTATAACTTGTTTGGTCAAATATTGTGGGAAACCACAGTTATGAGGTTGGTTTAGCCAAAATGTTAGACTCTGTTGTGCTGCTGACATTCAGAGGGAGTCAGCAAAGTGGGCTTAAATGGTAATTTACAGAACACTGCAGCGAGTATTTCTGTATCACCAGCGTAAAATGTCTGTCAGGACTTGCTAATCTTTATGTTTCAGAATTTTTTACTTGTATTTATTTAAAGCAGAAATACCGTCATTAGTGTAAAAACTAAAATGGTCTAAAGATGCATCATTTCAACTTTCAGCTTCTGTAAAAAATCAGAAACAATGAAAACATGGAGGATTTACATCAGATGTTTTGGCTTATTTTAAACCAGCCTTTCTCCATCATGTCAGTACTTACATAAATTTTGTCTTTGCTGTATCTCACACGAACGTTGTTGAGCAAAGTGGCTTCATTCAAGTACATCAAAGAACCTGAGAGACACAAACAGGACAAGAAGTTACTGCAGAGCTGAAGATAACACAGCTTTACTACACATCAGCATCGCAATAGTAACACACATGAAAGCTAATTAAACCTTTCAACACTTGGCTGGTGGTTTGATTTGGTTTTCACTTTGTTTATTCACAAGATTTTAGCAGGAACTTTTCTCCAATTTGAAGCAAAGCATCAACAGCACGCATTGAACTTGAATGTGTTACAATAGTGAGTTAATAAAAAGGAAGAAGCAGGATCTGTAAATCAGATACAGAGCAACTTACAGTTATCCTCCACATGTTTGTTGGGGTCATCCTCTGCAGGGAAGACTTGGTTGATGGCAGCCAAAAATGTCTGTAAGACAAAAGAAAAGAAAGTTAAATTAGACAAGAAACCCAAGTAAAATAATTTTCCCCATCATTGACATTTTTAGGATGAAATAAACCTTCATGTTAACTGGTATGAAAATCTGAAAAAGAAGGAATAAACTTGTTTCAAAACTTTCTCAGTGATTCTGCCAGACAGTGTCGAAAATGACAGATATGCATTCCATCATTTTTGTGTTCAGATTATTTCATCTCTGACTGTTTTAAACCAGCTCTCGGGTGAGATAAATAATGTGTACCAGCTGCTGTGGAGCCGATGAATTATTTGGAGGCACGAGGTAACAGGATCAGAGTGAAGGCAGGCTGGACAGAGACAGTGTGATGACTGAGACACTGAGACCAGTCAGCAGCTCCACTCCTGCCGCTCTGCATTATTTACCATCAAGTCCTGACCTTCGATCACATCTACAACAAACACAGGAGCAGTCAGAAGTTTGAAAACACCTAAAGATTTAAGGAGTTTTCTATTCTTTTTACCATTTTTTACACTGCAGACTTTTAAATTTTAGAATAATTCTGACTAGTTTTCTTTTGCAAATTCTTCTTTTTCTCCAGCAGGATTTTGCAGTAGCCATGATGGTTAAGTGTCACCAGCTAACTCCCACCCACACAATCACACCTCCTCTTCTTCTGCGTCGGCTGGAACCAAAAATCTGAACTGTAATTTGAGCTGCTGTTAACTGTTGGTTTGTGAGGCTGCTAACTCTAATGAACTTCTCCTCTGCAGCAGAGGAAACTCTTGGTCTTCTTTTCCTGGGTTATTTCTAATGAGAGCCCGTTTCATGACAGCAAAACGTTCTGGACTGACTGACCTTTATATCCTGAAGTAATTATGAACTGTTTCTCTTTAGCTGACCGCTTCTTGCCATAACATGGATTACTACAGTAGTTGAATAGGGCTCTTTGCTGCGTACAAACAACATAACTAGTTATCTCTTGACAAAACTTTCTTAAAAATGGACAGAACTCTTTAGGAGTTGTTTTCAGTTGGGCCAGTTGTAATGACTGTTTCATGTCAGCTGCTACTGGACTGGTTTCATGCTGTCCGGATGCAAAGAGGCAGAAATAACTGATCAGTCATTCGAGTTAAATGTTCACCATGTCAGATCGTATTAGTAAAAGGGGTGCACACCTCCCATTATTAATGTTAATATCCCGTTATTAATTTTTTTTATAAAGAAAAATAAATTATAAAAATATAAATTCGTTATGGAATCTACAATGAAATGTGTATTGATTTGTTTATACATTTTTCTCACCAAATAATTCAAGATATGCTAAAACAGTTTTGATGTCTTTCGTTTCATTAATGGTAAAGGTAAAGTAGATGTGTCCAAACTGGTATTGCTGCTTTCAGGAAATCTAAATTAAAAGCATCATCAAGAGGACAATGGACATCAGTAACCACAGCTATCACCTGTATATAAAGCTACAATCCCTTAAAGCTCAAATAAATGTTATCCCAAGTTCATTAAACTTCCTTTGGACAGGAGAAATGACAAACATCCAATGGTTTTTAGGTTGTCAAATGTGAGCGTTAATGTTTTTTCTTGGTCATACAATGCAAGTTAAAAAATTTGGGGGAGTTTTTGATGTTGGTTAAGGAGGGGAAAAAAACACATGATGATGTTAACTTGCCGTTTTTCACAGTTCTCTGATGCTTTAACGATCCACAGTCCAGTCAAACTGACCCTCAAAGGGACCAAAGTCGTATTCTGCTTTATTGTTCCTCCTAAAGTTTACTTTTACTCTCCCAGCTCTGAGTCTGTAGCTCGTATCCACACATCCCACATTCTTCGAGTTAAAACCGACCATGCTGAACTAATACAGCAGGGTTTATAAGGACACATGTGACCTCAGTGTTTTGGAGAGTGGGGGTGTGTGTTGTATTACTGTGATCTTAAGGCCAATCACTGCCAGCTCCTGTAGGCTCCAGCAGACTCTCTGCAGGGCCCAGCCTTTTAATCTGCCCCTTTAAAGAGGCACTGCAGGGCCAAGGTGACGTACAGTCGATTCATTCTTTCCAGTGGTGGCATGTTCCACATTCTCAGCCCAAATTGGATGGATTCCACTATACTGCTCCGCGTGAGGAGAATAGAGGAGGTGGGGGGAGGTGACGCAAGGCCAATAATCTGAGGAGAAAAAGCTGAACAGCGTTCACCCTTTCATCACCACTGAGGTGGAGACACAGTGACTAAGTCTAGAGATCGTCCTGCAACCAGAAGATCAACCTCATATTGATTTCCTTCCTTTTAGGTAGACATTAATTCAGGGAGCAGCACTTTTAGGAATTTAAAACTTTATTTTATTCTCATGCAGTGGTGTTTGTCGGATAGTTTGATCAGTAGGAAACCTCCCTCACCACTGCACCTCTGCATTATGAGGATCCATGTCTGACCACTTCTGTGACTTTCCAAAACCAATGATCCAACATTTACACCTATAAAACTGTGACTGACAAACCTGCCAAGTTGAGGATGGAGCCAAGAATTGAAGCTGCCCTTCTGCTCTGTTTATTGATTTAAGACGAAACTACATATGGCCCTGAGCTGTGGTTGGACATTGCATCATATAAACTAGTTCCAACAGACCATTACCTGGCCTTTAGTTGATAGTTAAGCTACAAGTGCAAGCAGGATGTTTAGAAACTGTTCATTAATCTGACTTTTCAGTACATAGCTCCTCTTATGAACACAAACTTTTACATTTCTGTTTTTGTAAAGTAAAATTATAATGATTGATCAATTAATCACCAACAATTCTTATAATCAATTAGTTTAAGTAGTTTCTTAAGAAAAAAGGGTCTAAATTTGGCCTTCCTAAATATTAATGTTTTCTTGTTTCTTTACTCCTCTATGACAGTAAACTGAATATTAGATTGTGGGCAAAACAAGACATTTGTAAATTTGGGAAACAATGATTTTTCACCATTTTCTGACATTTCATAGACCGAACAACTAATCAATTGAGGCAAGACAGTGAGCTTTCGTTTCTGGACCCAGCCTCAGTGCTCCAGTATAACATGGGTGAATTCACATCTACAGACGACAGCAGACTCTGGAAGGACTGAAGTTACCAAGCAACTGTCAGCTGGTGCTGGCAAATGAATGCTGATCATTGGTGATCAAAATTCTGAAGTGGAAGATCTGTTTGATACAAAGCATTCACAGACAGACACTTTATGATTCATTTACATGTAAAAGGGCCACACACACACACCTGACATAAAAATATAAACACAAGGCTCGTCTATTTTTACATTTGTAGTACGAAACTCTGCTGTGCATACACACCGCTGCTCATACACCTGGTGTAGCCACGTTCATTGATCATAATGTAAACTTAGTGTTGCAGCAGCTGCTCTGCAAGTGATTTGAATGTATTACGTAGTCAGTGTAGACACTGGGTAAGGAGGAGTCGTGTACGGCCAAGATGGTGACAGACAGAGCCATAACACTGAGCTTTACAACCGTTGATCAGGAAGCCTGTGAGATGGAAGGTTTGTCCTCCTTTATTTACAGTCTAGTCAGTAGTCTAGCCTCCTCATCACTGTAAAGCGATCTGAAAGAGCATGTTGGTTGTCACAGTTAGCTATAAGCTGAACAAACTAACAGCATTAGCTCCTGCTATGGGTCACCAAGCCTTTTAACGCTAGCCAGCTTAATCAATGTTAAACAAACATCCTCTTCTCCCTTTCTTATTCTCGCTCTGCCTTTGCGATTTTTAAGTAAAACTGAGAACTGAGGTTCCAAAATAAGTAACTTTGAGGCTCAAAGTATCACAAAATGTCACATCACATCACTGTATGCCTCTTTAAATTTCTGCTGCAATAACAACTGAATGGACAGCTTCGTTTTAAAAATCAAACACCATCTTCACCATCATCAACACTGAGGAAGATCAAACTGTGGCCACCATCTTGGACACACAGACACCACAGGACAAAGCCTTTGTGACTGATAGTATGACAGAGTATCATGCTCTCTGTCCTTCTACTGACGTCCACCTCAGGAGATCTGCCAGCGAGTGAGCACATCGTCACACACTGGCACAAACTGGCTGCAGTGAGACAGACTGGTCATTGTTGTGATTCAGACTGTTACAGGCCTCGGCTGCAGCCGGAAACCCACTCTGACAGCAGATCTGAAGAGGACAAGCCGCTATGTTACTAAAGCAGCGGTTATAGTGTAAAAATACCGTTTTTGCAAGCTGTGAGAACCAAGAGAGGGCATTTTTATCCTGAACTCAGCTTCCCAGGAAAGCCTTTACACTCTTTGTACTGCCCCTACCTATAAAATGACTTGGGGTCATACACTGTTAAAGTTAGGGTCATGGTTGCTGTGGATCTGCCAGCTCCTTGGAGACAAACTCAGGGCAAACAAAAGGCCGTTTTCTACGATCTAATCCACACAGATCAAATAATACAGCATGAAAACAGTTAGATGGGACTTCGAGTGCAACTATGACAAATGCACCTGAGAAAGCTGGCAGTGCTTTTTGTGTCTGCAGCAACTTTGTGATGACAAACAACTGGAAACATCAACAGAGAGCACACCAAATTAGTTGTCATTTAAACTTAAAGGCACATACGGCAATAAAACTTTGATTAAAAAGGCATAAAATCAGCATATATTCTCCATTTAATGTCTTTTGTTAACATATCACAAGTGCCTTTTCAACAGATACTGCAGTGGGAATGTTTAAAACATTCTGTATTAGCGCTACTTTGGAAATGAGCATTATGTGAATGTAGTCCCACATTAAGGGAACATATCAGCTTGCCTGCCAGCCATGATGTGAAACTATGATGTAAAAAATTGACTTGACTTTGTCATGTTGCATATTAAGTATATCATGAGAACCGATACTTTGGTACAAAAGCGATGCCATAATTCTAAAAATACAGCAGCACTTGTTTTTCTGTGGTATAAGTACTGGAGATACCAGATAATAACAACAACATGAGGAATGGAGGCGGTAAAGAGTTGCACAAAGATGTGTCACAAGGGAAAAGAAAAACTCAAACTTCGCGAAGCAGCTCAAAGACAGGCATCCGGATCTGTACACAGAATTTTAAGCAGGGAAATTTTCAGTTGTTACTTCATTTTAACAACATGTCATCTGTTTTTAAAATTCTCCACATGCAACATTCACCAAAGTTAGGCTGTTCAGGCCAACATAGCGATATGAAATCAGCTGAGTGTTGCTCAGTTAAAGAATTTATTTATTATATCTTGTGTGCACAGGTCAGTTTGGGCAGCTGTAGTACAGTGATGGAGTGTATAACCGACTGCATCGCTGCTGTAAAACTGCTGCGCCTCAAGCTGCTTTCTTCCAGTAAGGGATTTATGTCATGTTTTTACTAAAAAGAAAAGAAAACATGTAGTAAAGATGCAGCAGCAGTTCACTAACTCGTACCACAGGTGAAAACATTAAAGACAAGGACAAATACACTTTTCCACTTTAAAGTTGGACACCACACACAGTGCAAACACACCATCAGCCCCGAGAGTCGTGTTTCCAATAAACAGTGACAGTCCTGTGTTTTATAGCCTGACAGTAAACACAATTAGTGAGGAGGCTCTATGAAAGGGAACGCTCAGTCACTGAGGCCTTTCTGTGGAAAGATTATCGAGATGGACATGAAGCTTTGGGCGTTGCGGCGGCGACAGCCTCTCAGGGACATTAAAAGCTTGGCGGAGAGCGATATGGCACCTCATCCAGCAGAAAAGTGAATTAGCAGTGAGCAGAGGTGGGAGGCAGATATCAAAGAAAGCCTGTTTGTCTTGCTCTGAAGAGCCACTTGACTTGAGATAGCGCTGATTAATTTTGCACTCAAGCACATTAGACCTGCAGGCTGCCGGGTCTGAAAGTGAATCATTCAGTGAACGACGCTTTATTGCTTCCAGAAACGTGGCCTCTTCTACATGAGATTAAGTGGCACATTAAATCATTAACACGCTGCAGGTAAAAGCATATCGGAATAGGCTTGGCAGGAAACGAGGAGGGATCCAGGAAGAGTGAATCAGCGTGTGGAATATGGCCTCTTTTTATTGGGGCTATTAATACCGTTCAATGAACTGTTATCACCTCTGTGCTTTTTTTTTTCCATACATTGTTCTTCCTTGTGAAACCTGGTGCCAACACAATGCAACTCAACCTTCGACAATTGGGCCAAAACAATTCACAGTAAACATTATCGCGATATCTTTTTTGAAAGTAAAAACTAATGCTAGTATTCATCTTTAACTTAGTTTTTTGTGTGTTTTGTCTCTTTTTTGTGAAAATGAATTAAACTCAAAATACATGTGTCGAGAGGGAGAGGGAGCACTGGATTATTTATATTAGAATATACGTTTTTAACTGTCACAGTTATTGTCAGTATATTATATCACAACACCTCTATGTAGCTGGAAGTATGCAGCAAAGATGAGCAGCAGCTGGGAAGCTCACTTTTCAATCTTGTAGCCTTTAAAGGTTTTAATACACCTCTAAGCAGCAGGTAGGGAAGGTTTGGAAGATGTCTTCACAGAAATGTCCACATTCGATTGTACAGTCACAGTATATAACTTATATTGATAACACTTAAAAATGCAATAAAATGGAGCATGAAACCTTTGCAAACAAACATTTCTCTGCTGCCAGTCTCTCTGTCTCTATCTTACTCTCACCATATCGGTATTGGTAATATCATAAAGCCAATGACTGGATGAACAGCACACACATATATCAAGAAAATACACTAAATAAAAAATAAGATGCAATGTGTAAAAATGTTAACAGAAATTCATTTTGAGTACACATCCTTAAGATCAGCAACAACCAAAACCACAGGATCAGCTGCTTCCCAGTTGGATGTCTCACATATAACTACTGCATTGTGAGATACCAGGGTGAATAAGTGGCAAATACACCATAAAGTGTTGTTATTTAGGCATTCAACTACATTTCCCATGAGTGTTTGGTACAGATATGCTGACAGAAGATAAGTGATTTGTCTGAGAAGAAGGCGAACGGATCCAAAACATTAACCGTGTATTATGTGTCTCATACAGCAGCAGATGAGGGTTTTTGTTCTTAGTTCGGACAGATTGTTTCTTTGGATTTCCACTGCAGCACAGATTCCAAGTGCAGGAGAAATTCAAGAAATGCATTGGTGCCGTGACCCCACAGCTCGCTCACCTTTCCCTTCTGTTTGAGAGGTTCGATGGTGAGGCTGTCAGCGCCGATGTCCACTATGGTTCCCAGCTGGAACCCGTCCGTTGGGTGGGGCGCCCACACCGGCTTCCCATCCTCCATCGCACCGCTCTGAAGGCTCTGGAAAACATGACACACAATACAGTCAGAGGATTTTTTTTTTTTTTAAGGCTGTAGCATACAATGTTTTCTTTGTCTGACATGAGAAGCTGAGTGGCTGTTCATGTCCTGAATTTAGTGGCACCTAAGATCATAAAACCTTGAACAATAATATGCAAAGAGGCATTTTAATCTTCCCAGTTACTCATTTTACTCAGCAAACAGGTTGCACCATCAAACCCGTCTGAGGATAACAAGTCATCTAAAAAATCCTGGGTGTAAAAGATCAGTTCAACAACAGCTGGAAAATCTGCGCAATAAGACTGTTCAATATTGCGACAATGATATGAATTGCAATTACTAGTTACCAGTATGCATATTAACCATATAGTTTCTGTGTCTTTCTGCTTTAATGGGTACACTGTTAACATAGAACACAATCATTCAATGGTGTCTACCTACTTAAAGAAATGAAATATTATTTTTAATAATGCTTTTCTTGAAGACACTACACATGGATACCCATCCAATTAAACACAACATTAATTTCAATAAGCCATTATAACTATAAGAAATTAAAGTTTAATTTCCCCTGCTGCTCCTTTTCAACAGTTTTCTTCAAAGCGAAAACATTTCTTGACTTTTTAAATCGCTCTTCTCTCCTTGCTCTGCCATCATACTTGATTAAATCTCTTTCCTCTTTGATACAAATGGATTAAATCCTAATAAACCAAGTAAAATATGGTATTTCTACACAGCCATCTTTGGGTCTCCAGATAATTGTCTCATAAATGTAGTGTCATGGCTAATAGAGTCATTAACATTTTCATTTTTGTTTATCCTCACGTTCTCTTGCTTTCATTTTTACCTTTTATGCTTTCAGAAAAGAAATGGTCGAGTGTTTACATGATGCAGTTTTTTAGTTCCGATTTTCTGACAAACCGACAGTTATTATCTCCGTCTTCATAAAAGGTTAGTAGTTAGGAAATAACATCAACAACAGCGGAAATAAGTGCAGGACTTTATTGGTTTAACCCTGCATCTTAAGATCTAATGGAGTATTTTAACAGAAAGATTCATGGGAATTAAAGAAAGCGTGGACTGAACACAAACTGCATCGACTCCCGTGTTCGGAGCTCTCCGGGGCTTTGTGGTAGCCAGCAAACCAATTACAGTGTTATTGAGTCAAACCAGCAGCTTATCGTGTTACTGTGGATGGAGAGCAGCAGAATGGGAGTTGCTCCCTGTGGTACGCCCCCCCGACATCCACCGCTTCCACTGGAGTACAGGACAGGACAACAGTTTAGTTCAGGTCATGTACTGCTGTTTCATGATTGCATCTAGGGTTAGGGTTAGGGAGTTAGGAGTTGTGACAGATGTATTGAAGGAAAAGAGGTCCACTAGCTGCATCTCATTTCAATAATCAGCCCACTACCACCCTGCCAGCTCTCCCTCTGCTTCCAGTCGGCGTCACCACATTTATAGCTGCTTTGTTTGCCAGCTCGGCTTGTTACCTGTCTGTTGCACTAACCCTGCTTTCCATCTCCCCTGCAGCCTCACTGGCTCTGACTCCAGTCTCTGTCTCCTGCCTGCTCAGCCTCAGCTATCCTGGCCTCCCTGACCAGCTCCACCTGTTCTTTCAATGAATTACCCGGTTATCTCCAATCTGCCTCTGTGTGTCGGTGCTCGGGTTCACCGGTTCAGTTGCCCTCATAACACCGATCATGCAGAGCACAGTTGAGGACATGGGATGCAGTTCATAACCTGGTGTTGTGCTGAAGCCTGTTGCCCATTCAGATAGTGTTTCCCTCCTGTTAGAGTGGTGTTTCTCCTCACACACCCCTACTCCATGGTTGAGGTTAAGCATCCCTGAGAACTACATTCTATTCGTACACAGGGGAAATCAGGAGTGTTTGCAGCCATTCAGAATGGCCAGCGGAGTGAAAAGCCAGCAGTGAGGTTGATGGTAGACGAGTGCTGAAATGGTTACACGAGCACACATCTTCATAGTGTTGCACTTGGTTGTTCAGATTTAATTTGCTACACACTGTTGCGTAGTTGCACCTGGATCATCTCTCCCACTGACACAGCTGGCCAATCACAGCCTGCAGTGATTATTAATGTGTGATGGTAGCACAGAAAACTGCTGTAGGTTAAGGTTAAAGTCTGTGGAAACAGACTTCAACATGTTATATACCTTCTGTAGGATTTAATCCCCAATATGTAAATTACTCGGGTAAAAATCACACCATAATAAAGACACTGTAGGGTCTTGATCGTAATATTTACACTTGTAAGGGTGCTTTAGTAACACCAATAATAGTCCTTTTTACTGAAGGGCACAAAAGGTGCTGCGCATACAAAGTTGTTTATAATAATAATAATAATAAAGTTATTATCATCATGATTAACATAAGAAAATGTTTTACACATAGACTACATGCATACAGAGCTCCATATGCTGAAAGGGAGTTGTTGTGAACAATATAGAGCCTCAATAGCTATTTATCTTATCCACAGTTGAACTTTTTAACACTACAAACAAAACAATTGAAAATAACAAAGAAGATGAAACCTCTCTTAATGTTGGTATTGTATTAGAAAAATAAGCTTGTTCCTCTAAAATACAAATACATTTTTCCACCTCACATTTTGGTATTTATGAGAATAATATTATCAGTTATCATATCAGCACCCGGCCACAACAATCCAATAATTATCAGTGATCTATATATGTCCTCAATTAACTCAATGGTGCATCTCTAATCCAAATATTTACTGAAAGAAGTGATAGAAATATGTAAGTCGGCTTCTCCGGATATACATATAAACTAGGGTGTCACTGGTAGTTGGTTATTGATATAGTCCCCACAGCAAACATGTATGCATGCATGTTCACCTACATGCAGCCCAAAAAGCTTAACTGAATGCACTGAACTGATCGTAAATTTTTACTACTGCTAAGATGATTAGTACAATAAACCATTAGTCAACATCCTGATTCCTGCTTCTTGAATGTGAATAGTTTCATCTTTTTGCCGTTTCATCTCACTGCAAGTTAGAATTTTTTTCTAATCTGAAGACACCGCCTTATCTCTGGGGACTTGTGATGAGCAAACTTTTATTTTCTGACATTTTATTGACTTACAATTCTAAAAATTAGCATTCCCAGCATCCCTGACTGAAAACTAAAACTTTAAAATGCTTGGTAATATGCTCTATGCAGCAGTTCAAACGACAGTTCAAACTGGCTCACTACTCCTACAAGTAGAAAATGAATTCTGAACTATGCACAAGTGTAGTATTGATGTAAAAACTACTCATACACCCAGTAGCTGCAGCTCATTACCTCCCACCGCCGTTGTTTCCATGAACACAAGCAGCCGGAGGCAGAACCGACCACAAACTACCAGCATGTGTGAGAAAACAGGAAAAACAAGTGGTGAACCCCCTGGATCAGAGTGTGTTTACATGCACACAGAGCTCTCTAGTTCAGAGATCGTTTTGTATTCAGGATGAATTGAGTGAACAAAACCCCCAGAACTCACAAAAAACTGGTTCACGGTTTATGGGTTTAAATATTGGTAAAGTATTTGTGATCTGTGCTTAACTCGTGCAGCTTTAAACCAATAATGGTAAAACTGGTCTGGGGGCAAACTCCAGGACCTTCCCCCAGTCTCTGTAACACAACATCATAAAAAAAACCTTGAGCTGCAGAGCCAATAGCCCTGTGGCAAGTCCATCCACAAACACCAAATACAGTAGAGTTAAAAATACAGAATGGTGCTGATTGACTTAGATGGATAGGTCCCTTTAAATACAAACACAGTGCTTTGAATAAACAGAGAGCATTATGGGAACCACACACCCTCCCTGTAGAGCCTATACAACAGGAGGGATGTAAGAAGAGCTGGGAGGACAGTGAAGGACCCCAACTAACACAACAGCAACAGACTGCTTGTGGGCTGAGATCAGGAAAGAGCCTGAACTGCCACAAATCACACACTGAGAGACCAATGAGGAGTTTCTTCCCACAGGCTGTCAGAGCTCCAACAATGAACAATACACTCTCTGAGTACAATAGACTAAGGTACATTCACCTCTGTATGTTACACTGCTCCTGCATCACTGCCATTTAAATACTGATGTCACCTAATTTGCATTGTTCACTATTAACTGTTGATATTTTTTGACTTGCCGTCTACGGCAGCTCTGGTCTAAGACATTATGTTTTCAGGCTATCTGTCCATCTGTCCTATTCTACTGAACATAATATCTCCTCAATGCCGAGGGGGAAATTTCTTCAAATTTAGAACAAACATTTACTTGGTGGTCAGAGGTCAAGTGTCACTGTTACCTCATAAAACACATTTTTGGCCTTAACTCAAAAATATATACAGGAATTATGTCAATGTCTCACAAATGTCTAACAGGATAAAATGCTGAAGTGATGACACTTCATATCCAAAAAGTCAAAGGTCAACTTTACTGTGAGGTCAAAACGTTCTGCAAAAAACTTTTCTGGTCTTTATTCAGTGCCATAACTGAGGAACAGAAGAGAAGATGGATATAAACCGTAAGCATTCAACTGCAAGGCCGTAATTTTAGTGATAGATTTGTAAGGCTTAGAAATTCAGAAACTGACACTGATGTCTCATCCCTCTATGAAACTATGAACAATAAAATATTTCAAAAGCTTATCTCCTGGATACAAAACACCTCCTACATGACTGACAGTGCTGCTGGAGCAAAATTTAGGTGAATTCAGATTCACTTAAATCCATTTTCAGCAGATGATTCTAAAAACAAACTTGCTGAGTCAAACTCTGAGGTGAAACATCAATGTTAAGTAACACTGACCAAAACTCTTTTGTTGTGGAGAAGGACTTTAAGCATCAACACAAAGTCAAGAAAGTCTTTAAATGCCAGCGAGTGACTGTTCTAACGTGAGCGAGTCGGGTCACTGATCAACCAATAAGAACTGAGACACTGAGCCAAGTCGTTTCCATCCACACAGCTGTGGCCGAACACATTACGGCTCCCTCTTCACACGGTGGCTCCCTGCCAAACTGCAAACTTAATAACAGCGCAGTTTTCTATGGGAAGTTAAAATGATTAGCCTCAACAGTTCAGCATTATCTGAGCGCCGCACTAAGAGGCTATCAAAATCAATTAGGAAGATTAAACCATCATCATCTGAGCACAATGGCCTCTTTTATTAGAGCACCGTGATAACTGCTGTAACTGGAGGACAACTGGGATGATCCCTTCTGTTCATCATGGTCAAAGTGACACCGAGCAACAGTTTCAAAGCACATTTATGTTCTTAAAGGTAAAGGCAGAAACAAACCTCATTACAGTGTGTGGATGGTTTGTGTGGAGGTCAGAGACGCTGCCCCACAACTGAAATGTCAGTGGTTCAGCAGAGCACTTCTACCAGCACGATTTGCTTGTTATTGTGCAAGTTACTTTCCTTATTTTTCTTAAATGTAACACATGTAAGCAACCCAAAGGGGATGAATAAAGTATCTATCCATCCATCTATCCATCCTTCTAGCTTTAACACACTTTTCTTGAGAGTATCTAGGTGCTAGAATAAAAACCTGGACCCTTTTTTGATGAAATTGCTGCAATGAGGAAGATATTTGTATGTGGATGGATTGAGGCCTTTAAAGATGACTTGGCTTTTGTCTGTGTAGGTTCTCAGTCATCCAGGTCATGGTAATGCAAGCACTTCAGACTGAACAACACTCTGAGACAAAAACTGGTTCACCCCAAGGATAAAACATCCAAACACAAGAGGAGCAATGTTGTAAATGTAGTTCAATCCAGTAAAAACTGCAGTGACCCACATATAGGGGAGAATAAACAGGCACTCTACAAGCAACACATGAGAGCAGCTCCTCAGGACAAGACTCAGCAGTCCACCTTCATCTAAAGGTAAAGGGGACACTCCTTTGAGGACAGAAATGTTCACTTTCTGGACAGAGAAGACAGATGGTTTCAGTGAGGACTGAGGGAAACCATCTATATTAAAACAGAACAGTCATTTCTAAACAGAGAAGGGGCTCTACGACACCACTTATCAGGTACTTATAATGCAGTCCTGCGATCCTTTACCAGACAGTTTCATCACCATTCATACATGAAGGCAGTGTTTCCCTTACATAGGCGTAGCCGTGGCGGTGCGCCACGCCTGAAATTCGACCGCCACGCCTACAAAATGCCGAGAATGATTTATTTTATTTTATTTTATTATTTTTTTACGGGGACATCGTATATTTCAATTGAACCTGCGCTGCCTCTTCCCGAAGAAGCAGCGGAAGCCAGAGCCGTAGCAACGGGATAGGCAACCCAGGCAATTGCCTAGGGCCCCGAGGGACGGCTGATATTGCTCCATATCAGCGACACAACCATAAACCCCTGTAGACACTGCAATGACACGTCGGGAATCTCCCAAATGGGGCCCCATTAGCCGGCTCGTTCGGTACCACCACGGCTGAAAAAATTTCTAGGGGAAACACTGTGAAGGCATAGGAATCTTGGGTCATTAATGGGCCTTGAGCTATGTGATGGTGGTAAAAATAAATACATGTCAGTCAGTCAGGTAGAACCGAGGAAGTCTCTTGGATGACTCATGGAACATCTTCAAGAGCTACTAAAGCATTTAGGATTTAGCTTTTTGTTTATTGCTGAATTTTGTGCTCCTGTTAAAGACCTTCCTCACTAGCCTCTTGCTATAAGCAGTGCGATCCTTAGCTTAACATTAGCTAGTTGGCAGATTTCTCATCACTTTCAGCAAGAGGCATATTTGATATTTACTGGAGGCATTATGCATGTAATGCTTTCACATTCATACACATTCATGTGTTGACTGAGAAATGAGGAGTAAAGTCTGGCTTCTTTTGACCGACGATTCCACTGTGTTACTCTGAAGGGGCAGTGTATGACATACAGTGTATATCATACACTCCTTGAGCACTTTATTATGTACACCTATACAATTTAATGGCATCACACATATACATCTCTGCCAGGTGCTGTTTTACTAGTATTACTATGAAATCACATTAAAAATGCCTCACATGGGGCGCCCCGATAGCCTAACGGTTATGTCGCGTGACCCAAGTGCCAAGGCGTGGCGGCTGTCCCGTGTTCAATTCCGACCTCCCCACTCTCTCCCGTTTCCGACTCTATCCACTGTCCTATCCAATAGAGGCATAAAAGGCCAAAAATAAATCTTTAAAAAATTTTTAAAAATGCCTCACATGAAAGTGCAAACTACAACCTCAGACACAAACGTGGAGGTAAATTATTACCTCTGAGAGTATCAACCAAACTGGATATTATCATCTTGTATCTTGTATTCTATGTAAAGGCCAAATTATTTGGTGAGCTACTGCATCAGGTTGCATTGGATTTATGACGTGGGTAAATTATCAGTATTAGTTGGAGGAATAAAGTTGTTATTGGATTCAGTCTCTGATAGTAGAAACAGATTTATCTACCAAAAGCTATAAGACGATTCAAATAAAAAAAGGCATTTAAAAAGTGCGAGTGTATAAACCGACAAAATGATGCAGGGAGGTTAAACTGAGGTGACGCCAAGAGTATAAACAGACAACCAGATCTTCTGATTACTAAAAAAAATCTATCCTATTTCTCCATCACATATAGTATTCAATATGAATTACAGTAAAGACAAATTACAAAGTTTTGAGGTTAAAAAAATCTTCAGGCATTTATTTTATTTACAATTCAACACTTAAAACTGCAGCTACTGGTCCATTGGGGCTGTGTCTGTGAGTGTGGTTTCATCACATTTAATAGACAGTGTTGACAATATAAGCAAACAACACAGACTCTGATGAGTGCAGCAAAACTTTCTAATTTTGTGCCTATATTCTGTCAGATGAGTGCGTAAAAGTTGAATGACACAATCCATCATTAAGACAGTTTTCTTCAACATCTGCACATTAAAAGTGGATAAAGTTTAGAAAAGACTAGCGTTTTTTTGGTTACGGTCAAGTTTAAATAAACCACCTTGAGGACTGAAATGTGAGATTTTCACCTGGATTGATTCCTGAGAAAACACTAGAGAAAGGCCTGAACACTGTGCAGTTTGAGCCTGATTCAAGGACGTCTGAGGCCTGAAGGTAAAATGACTAAATGTAGATCAAAGGTTGCTGGTTGCTCATTGTCAGGGCTGTGAAACTCCCCGGTGTTACAGAGCATTAGACTGCATTTCTTTGTGATATAAAAGCGACCATCTGAGGAGGAAGGCTCAGAGCTGCTGAATCAATCCTCCGACTGCTCAGTGCCAGGCAGCAAGTTAAATATTGCTTTATCACTGGTGTGTGGAATGTGAGTGTGTGCGTACTGCCAACTGTCGGAGAATCAGAAAGCAAACAGTTGTATTGAATCTCAATATTAAAATTAGTTCATGCAACACTTTTTTGAGTTATTTGTACAGGACAAAGCCAATATTTGGATTTCTATGTAGGTAAATCGATGGATAGAAACGCTTAATTCGTCAAATACATAGAACTTTAAAACAACAGATAGGTGTTTTTAATATAGATGTTAATTTTTGGGGGGATTATGTTGTCATTTTTTAAGAAACTGTTGCAGTAATGTCAGTTTATTACAATGCTTAGTTATGTTTCATGATGACAGTGCCCTCTATTGTCCTTGTAAATATGATGAGAGCAAAGGAGGAAGTGAGGTGATGTAGTTACAGAGCCTCTAACTCATGTAGAGAGGAGGTCGGGGCAGAGGCGTGCCCAGAAATGTTTCATAGAGGTGTCAAGATGGGGCCATGGAAAATCCTCAGGAGGCACACAACACACCTTTCAACAGTGAAAACTCTGTTCATGTTTGATGATCATTTATCAAACTACAGCCAATTATGGTACGACAAAATGTGCTGTATTGTCACCAGGAGACCCCTTCCTGTATATTGCTAGTTAATTTAAACTTTATCTATCCTGTCTCAATGTCAGGGATGTTTCATAAATATAGGTAGTTACTGCTGTTGTGCATAACTGTGCACTTGTCTCTCTTTGGAGATGTTCATATGGATCCTGCTGCTGTCTGATGCTACAGGTGTTTAATAAACTTAGAGGAAAGACTCCTACAAATAGCTGGGAGAAACCAACTAAACTTTAGCTCCTGCTAACAGTTTGAGATCTGTGTGCCTCCATTAACTAACAATACAAACTGTCTTTTGCCCTCTGTGACACTTATGGATGGGACGCTAAATGCAGAGCCTATGCAGTCATCTATTGCTGTTTTGACTCAAATTATGTCTGTGAAATGAAAGTAGTGGAGTGGAAGTATAAAGTATTGGAAATAAGTAAAGTAAAAGTATCTGAACATTGTACAACAGCACAGTGCTTGAGTAAACGTATTTGGTTATTTTTCACTCCATCTGCAGTGCTGCTGCTGCTCAAGGCACTTTGGCTTTCAACCTCAGCCTTTAATCAATGCTATAATTTATCATCATAAATTACTTCCACAACCTAAAGCTGTTTGCAGTCCTCTAAAACAATCAAACATACAGTGGGTTGGTGCCATCGGATTGCACCACTGTGAGTTTTAAAAAGACAAGACTAAACCTGCAGGTACAGCCCACACACACAGACACACACATCCACACACAGACAAACTAAACATCTTCTAGCAGCTCGTTGGGGCGTCCTGTCATTAAACTGTGCTGAGCAACACCAATAAAAACTGCTTGGTTGAAAGACAAAGTATTTATGTGGGTTATTCCACTTAATGTTGCTCATAACTTAACTGTGTTACCTTCCTGCAACCAGAAAGATTAGATTTCTCAACTGAGAGACGCAGTAAAAAAAAAAAAAAAAAAACACGCTTACTGTAGCAAGTACTGAAAGTAGGAATGGTGGAAAACAGTACATACCTGCAGCCTTGAACCTGATGCATTTCTAATACTCACAATTATTACAGTAATTTGTGAATTAATCTGTTAGTTGGTTGGAAAAAACATTGTCAGAAACTATTTTGATGAATGATAAATCAATGAAGATGTAAAAATTCCCAATATTTAAAGGTTCTATCATCCTCAATGGAAATATTTTCTGCTTTTATCAGCATATTATTTCACTGTTTTACAGACAAAAAACAATTAATTAAACAAGAAAATGATCTTCAGTACTGATAACGGTTTAATCTTCAAATGTCTTGTGTAGTCCAATCAAAATTCAAGGACACTTTGTTTTCTATCAGAGGACTGAAAAAACACAAAACACATTCATTTATGAATCTGAAGAAATAAACAAATGAAAATAACTGCTGGTTACTAGCATGAAACAGAAAAAATCCACATTTTCCCATGTCAGAAGCTGGACCTGAGAACATTTTGGCAGTTTTGCTTAGTAAGTGATTAAACATTTGGCTGATTATCATCACTGTTTTCACTAAATCTCTTGATAATTGAGACATTAATTAATTGCATTTTGTTTCTGCTCCAGCATTCATATAATTGTATATCCTGATCTGATTCAACTGAATACAAAACTTTTATTCTTTATATATTCATTTAATATGGACAGTGAAATGCAGGG
>OMNN01054642.1:7883-26519 GCA_900302755.1 Chromis chromis
ACTCAGCAGTCAGTCTTCATTTCATCCTTCACCTATGGTCAGAAGATCCAGGACCAAAAGAATGGATCACGGCCTAAATCAGTTTCCTAGGTTGGGTGGCTGGGCTCAGACTTAGGGATAGGATGAGGAGCTCAAACATCCAGAGGGAGCTCCGATTAGAGTCGCTGATTCTTTGAGTCGAACAGGGTTGCATTTAAAACTTTAAAAACCAGGCAAGCATCCATGAATGATCCACTTTTTTAAAACATTGTAATAATGAAAATTAAAAGGTTTCTTGTCCAAAATTTTTACTGCCCTATTGAAGAAAGACTTGATGGATTTAAATATGCTTTCAGTTGTGTGTGTCCACGTTGTAAAACAATAATTTATGTGTGAAAATATCATGGCATGCATGTAAACTTTAGCCGTCTTGGAGATAAGAAATGGTCTAATATGATAGAAATTTGACAGGTTGAATTTAATGATATTTGTGCTTTAAATGATAAACTTATGTCAAAGACCACTCCGAGATATTTGAACTCTTCCACGACATCAAGGCTCTCTCCATTGACCATTACAGATGGCTGATCGGCCTTTGCTGACTGACGTGAGAAAAACATACATACAGTCTTTTTAGTATTGAGGTGCAAGCAAGATTCCTTAAGCCAGTGAGATACAGGTGCCAGAGCTGCTGATAATTTTATAGCAGCTTCTTGTTTTGTTTTAGCGTGGACATATAGTACTGCATCGTCAGCATATAACTGCAAATTGGCATTTGGCCAAAGTTCAGGTAGATCATTTACATAGAGACTGATTGGTCCCAAGATAGAACCCTGGGGTACCCCAGTTGAGCAGCTGAGGTAAGGTGATATTGAGTTTCCAATCTGAACAGTCTGTTTTCTGTTTGACTGATATGATATCATCCAGCAGAGGGCGCTATCAGAAAAATTACAGTTTTTCTCGATTGTTTACACACATTTTATGAAAGCATGCCGCATATTCTCAGAACTCTACACACAAATCCATAAAACATACACACAATGGGCAAAACTCCTCGATTCTCCTGCAAAATTAAACTTTACATTCAAAACAAAGTTATTTCTTCTCAAAATGGTATTTTGTGTTCAAATGACAAACACAAACCATCATATGATTAGACATTTATAAGAACCAGTTGAACACTGATGTGCTCAATGGAAACACTACGATGAATGGAAAACACTTCTTCTCCATTCATCACAAAGACTATTAGGCCTTTTTTTGTTCAGTGTTACACTTACTACAGACAGTACATACATACTGTAAGTGTGTTATAAAAATATTGTTTTTATACTCAAAACACACAAATTCCACTGTAACAAATATATTTTATTTTTCCAACAAAAAATGCACATCCCAACCAACACACACAAACATGCATATTACATTACATACAGTGGTCTACATACAAAACAATTAACAAGAATTTACTGTATACAGTTACAGTAAAACAACAAAACAAAACAAAACAAAAAAACTATGCTGCATCCTCTCTTCTGTCTCGGTCTGGCCACAGCACCTCATCCACATCACAGGCAATGTTTTCCCTGGCCAAGCAGCGGGGGAAATATCGCCTAGCATGGCGAATCCAGCCATGAAGAGCATCGACAGCTATATCGTCACATGCGTCTTCCATTGCTTGGAGAAGAGATATACGCGTTTGTGGATTCTGGTCATACACTTTCCATCTCCAGGCAGAAAAAAAAATCCTCAATAGGATTGAGGAATGGAGAATATGGAGGGAGATAAACAACTAAAAAGCGTGGGTGACCAGTGAACCAGTTACGAACCAGAGCAGCCCGGTGGAAACTTACGTTGTCCCAAAATTACAACGTACCTGAGCTGCTCTGGGCCGTCTATCTGATCTGGTGTGTTGTGCAGTGTGTCCAGGAATGTGATCAGATGGGCAGTGTTGTAGGGGCCAAGGGTAGCATGGTGATGGATGACGCCGTGGTGGGTAATCGCTGCACACATTGTGATGTTCCCTCCACGCTGGACTTCAACAATGGCACACTGGCCGATGATATTCCTTCCCCTCCCTCGTCTTTTTGTGAGGTTGAATCCAACCTCATCAATGAAGATGAACTGGTGCTCCACTGCAGCCACCTCTAGCTCCAGGACTCTCTGAAACACACGTGACAATATCAGAAATAGACATGGAGTTGTCATTATTGTGAAGCACAGTCATTACGATTACAATACTGAAATATGTGTAATTTATACAGTGTTGAGGATATGCATCAATTGTGGAATTGTATAGGACTTACTTGTACATAGTTATATCGCAATTCTTTGACTCTTTCTGAGTTGCGTTCAAATGGCACACTGTAGACCTGCTTCATCCTCAGATGATTTCTGCGCAAGACACAGTCCAGTGTTGATAAGCTTACCTTATCAATATTTTGAAATATTTCATTGTTTTCTATTATTTTTCTTTGTATTTGCCGTAAAGGTTATGGTGTTATTTTCTAGGACCATGTTTATGATTTCACTTTCCTGTTCAGGAGACAAGACGTTCCCGACCACCATGTGTTGGTAATCTTTCAGTTCTGCAATACAAAATAGTAAAATACTGTAAACACTTATTGAGTACTGTATTGATATGCAGTACTGCAATTTTCTAGTGAGAGTAGATTTCTTACCTATTCTCATTTCGGAAAGTCCGGATGATGGATGCTACAGTGTACCTGCTCAAATTTGGCTGTACTCTTTGCCCAGCCTCCCTCATTGTTAGACCATGGTTGACCACGTGGTCAACCAAAGTGGCTCGGATCTCATCAGAGATTATGGTCCTTGGCCTTCCTCTTCCTCTTCCTCGTCCTCCTCCTCTTACTCTCACTCCTCTGGCTCTGCCTCTGATTCCAATGTTGGCATCCATTGCTCCAAAACAAAAGCGCGCACCTGTTGCCCTTTTATGCTAAAGCTCTGATTGCTAATTGTAAAAATATGAGACAGGTGTTTGCCCATGTGATGAGTCAGTGTGCATAGTAGGGAAATTAAGTTTAGAATTTTGACTGACAGTGTGTTCCTTGTGAAAACAAGAGATTTTCTTCATGAAGATTGTGCCAAATGCAGAGAATTGTGTGTTGTGTTTTGAAAAAAGTGTGTTTTAGAACTGAAATTTGAGTGTAAAGCAGGAATTGTGCTTGTAGTTTAGCAGAATTGGTTCAAAGGGTTGGTGCATGAGTTACATGTTGTGGTCATTGTGTCTCAAGTACCTGTTTTTGTGTGTAAACAATTGAGAAAAACTGTAATCAAATACTGCTGAACACTCACAGCTTTTTTTTAAATAACTGTCTATGTAATATGGTGGAGCACAGTAGGTCCCAACAGCTGGTTAAAAGTATCTGCTTCAAGGTGAAAATAAAACATGATCTCCAATGTGTTTGCAAATCTCCTCCTTCTTTTTTTTCCCCAGGTGAAAGTGTGATCAGAGCTTTTCTGAAAAACAGACTTGGTTACTTCTCAGGGAAACTACCAATGAATAAATAAATGTTTTTAAAAATGCACTGGACGGACTCATTACTCATTTCCTCAGTGGATTGAAGCTGCAGCTACAGTGGGAGGCTCACAGACACATTACAACATCAGACGTCAGAAATTATGAACAAAAACAACACCTGAATGCTGAATGCAAGACACGGTGGACCTAAATAATCAGCTGAAGTTTAAAAAGTGACTTTGGTTTTCAGAGTTTTGTCCATCCTTTGTATCTCCCAACTATATTTTACGTTTGTTTGTGACGTATCACAAATACATTTTTGCCATTTATTGTGTTGCTTTCCAATTGTTGTTCTCTCATAGCCAACCAAATGGAGCAGGACCCTGGCATCCCAAGAAACGTGATATTTTCCCAAACTTAAGCTTTGATGCCTAAACTGAACCAAAAAGCAAATGTAAATAAATCTTGAGCCAAAAAATAATGGTCTTCAGGGTGACAGCCCTGTGTGAAAATCTTGTCATCACTGCTCCTCCAACCTCCTGACATGGACTTTGTGGCTCTTTGAACTGGAAACATTTCCAGTTACATCATACTGTTACCATAAAATATGCTTCTTTAAAAACGTAATTGTAAATGCATTTTGGTTGTATAGAAACCTATTTTTTTGGGAGACAGTCAGGTAAATACACTTGGTATCCTTCCATAGTCAGTGGTTATCCAGTTAGGTTTGGAAAATCTG
Organism: Chromis chromis; assembly: GCA_900302755.1. Taxonomy (NCBI): domain Eukaryota; kingdom Metazoa; phylum Chordata; class Actinopteri; family Pomacentridae; genus Chromis; species Chromis chromis. The sequence continues at coordinate 12,083 of OMNN01054642.1, forward strand.
AGCAACAATGAGAACTTTGAAAATGAGAACTAATGGGAGAATGAATCCACCGCTAACAAACACCTACTGAACAAATATAGAGGGGTAAAGTCAAGAATACCAACAGTGGAGCACATAAGGAGGAGGTTGGGGTGAGGGAAGAAGTTGCAGCATCCAGTCAGAGTCAGGCTTTAATGATGCACTGTATAATCACATGTGGACATGACTGGATGCTACTGGTCAACTCATTCCTTTGTATTGTGCACACACTGTTTTCTGAGTTTAGACATTTCAGGCACTCCAACTCTTCACCTCCCACAAAAATGGTCCAGATAATCTGTTCATCTACTTGGTTATCTTGTCAAGGATGGATTAAGGCAGGAGGCTTAGGAGCCAACTGTCCCAGGAGCTGTAGCGCCTCAGGGGCCCAAACGCTGTAGGTTCATTGTGTAGTAATTAGTTTATGGTCATTTAAAGGATTTTTTTCAATAGTCTAGACAAAAGGTGTCATGCTTTCTGGAATCTTTTTTATAATAGTCAATAATAAATCCTTTTCTGTCAAGCTTTCAGTGGAAGTGATACAGGACAAAAGCCACAAGCCTTCCTCTACAAAATTAAAAAATAAATCTGCAATCTAGTCTCCAAAAATTACATCCCTATGCACCTTAACTGCATTCTTAAATACACTGTGAAGGGAACATCATTTCACCCTGGTAGCTCCCTAATCAAGTTAGTGAAAACCAAAAGTTGTCCATCATGGGCTGCAAACCCTGATCCCTGGGGCCAAAGTCTGGCCACTACTTTATGGCACCAACAACCACTTTCACCTCCCATCGCTCACTTTGTCGCTCTTTTAAATTGGTCACCTTTCCCGTCATGTCACAGATTACCAATTACCTTTATTTAAAAAAATAATAATTATGTTCAGGTGAAATGCTTTGAGAATGCAGTTCACTTGTATGGGGATGTCATTTTGTGAAGACTGGGTTGAAATCTGTAATGAGAGAATCAAAGAAAAGTCTTCTGCTCTCCAAAATAAACTAATTTAGAAAAACTTCTGAATAACTTCCATACACTCCCTTAAAATCAAAGACAGCAGGTTATTTTGTTAACCGTCTCCAATCACATGGGGGCAGTGGTGGCCTAGAGGTTACAGAAACAAGCCTTTGACTGGTTCAGTCTCTGGACCAGGAGCAAAACTCTGACTTCTGAGTTCAAATACAGAAATATGAGCAGGAAAATCAAGTATCAGAAGTGAAAGTAATAATAAGGATCCATATAGCACTTGTTCACAGTGGCTTCTTATGATGTACATATTACAATGCTTAAGCTTCATATTAACTTGGAATACATTTCTACACAAAACAAGGACTTAAAGGAAGTGTAGTCTGACCAGATGTGCTCTACAAGCCTGCCATTTCTGCTGTGCATTTTGTGTGGCTTTCTCTTCTTCTTCCACACAACAACAATCTTTGGCAAACTCCAAGTTTTGCCAATGGTTTAAATTGTTCAATAACAGTCATGCTATTTTTTTCTGTAAATCATCCATTTGAACAACAGTTTTCACTTACCTGCGTGCAAATGTTCCATCTGAACTACTCCCTATTTTGAGTGTGTTGCAGCATTCTGATTTTAGCACCACCCAATAAGATTGGTTTAAAAAAATACAAACAAACCAGAGCTTTTTTTCCTCACCAGCAAAATGATAGTGAGGTGCAGTCAGACACTTCTACACAGTGCTGTGGTCTGGCTGTGTGTGAAGGGATCTCTTCATGGCCATCAGAAAGAATAATTGCAGCTAGTAAATCAGGATTAACACAGACGTCATACTGTTGCTTTAAGACAGACTTTAAAAATTAATCTTTCAGTTAATTACAAATGTGTAAAAGACTGCCTACACCACTAAAGATATTGTCATGTAATTACCTGTGTCTTTCCACCTATGGGGAGGACTGCGGAAATCTGGTTCCATTTATTATGTGACATTGATCCATTCTGGATCAAAACATTCTGCCCAAAACTACAAATAAAAAAACAATAAAAAAAAAAAACAAGTTGTAATAACCTTCAAGACATTTGATAAAGCCAACACAGAGGACATATGATCAGGCTCCTGGTTTAACCAGTCAGGGTTCAATGCCAATAGGAAGATTACGTCAATCAGAATGTAATGTGTGTTAAAGAAGTGGTGGCAGAGCAGCATAAACTGCAGACATACAGTGGGATAAAGATTGAAAGCATAGTTTTAGGAGAGCAACAGATTGAGAGTTGGCTTCTGAAAACTTGCCCAAGAATAATTAAGCTGTAAAATAGCAGAATGGTGTCAGAATCAGTTTCTAAGCTGCCATAGAAAGCACCTGTTTGGATACACATTTTTAATTTGTGTCATGACGTACATAAATAGAGCATTTGACCTCAGCATGTACAGAATAGACAACGAACTACAGCACATGAAAACAACAGAACTGTGTGGAGCAATAAGAGGAGCAACATTATGTCAAAATGATTTCATATTCATAATCCAAACACATTTTCCAAGTGTTACTTGCTCATTGAAGCTTTGACCTGTGCTTTTTTATTCATGCATTTATTTTTTTCCACCTTCTTCTTCTGCAATTACCTACTGGCACTGGACATGAGAAATGGCTCCACCAGCTGTTTATCTCAGTGAAGCAACTCCTAATATTCACATAGCAGCAGTGGAAGGAATGATGTGAATTTAGCTGCCATTTGTCTTTATTTCTAAAGATTCTGTCAAAATTTGTGCAAACCTTTGGGCTCAGTTTTTGCGCATGTGTGTTTGTTTGTTTTTTTACAGATTTAATTCTAAGTTGTTTCATATTTGTGTTTTTGTCTGCAACTACTACAGAAGATTGTTACTTACACCTCCAGTTTGTCTTGTGTTATGTTTACATCCTTGATACCAAGCAGGCTGTAGAATTTGTTGAAGCCTAAGTTTCAGTTCAATATGATTATGATGTTTATAATTTAACCATGGAAGGTATTTCCATGTGATTAAATGGCTTTTTTTTATATAGCATTAATTAATAAACTATGTTGGCTCAACACAAGTTAGAATTAAGTTGGGCCAACAAACTTTCCTAATGCTGAAAGAAAGCTATTTAATCAAACATGTAATACTTACATTCATTTTTTTATGGTCAAGTTGTTTTTTTTAGCGTACAGTAACTGACACTGACAGACGGGCAGTGCTTTAAATCCCTCTCTGACTCTTGCCTTTACTATTCTCCACATAATATCGTACAGTTTCAATTTTTCCTGGACACAACTCTGCTTTTCTGAACAGGAACTTGTCTTTAAACCCCTTGAAAAGCAAATGATACTTTGAAACCCTGTTGGTGGAGGAGCCCAAACTCTGCGAGACGACCGAGATGGAAACGTGTGATGTTCTGATAAATGGACTGGCTAGACAGTGTGAGCAACCAATTCCTTGCTTTCTCACCCAGGCTATTAGTGCCTTATCAGACACCTGAAGGGGTGAAGCATGTCCCCAAACAAACAGATGCACAGACCTCCTTCTCGCTGCCTTGTTAAACCACTTGCCGGTCCCAACATTACTGCAGCAGTGACCCTGGAGGTAAATGGGGAGACTTGCAGGCTTGTTTACAGCAAAAGATCAGAGTGAGGCACTGCAGACAGATCAGGTTAGGGTAGATCAGTCCTTGAGCCCTTCAAACTCTACTGATGTCAGTTAGGAGCCCCACATTCCCCAGCCCTTTCACTTAAATGCCTGAGAGCCCTAACCGCATCTCTGTTTGCTGCAGCTTACTGTGTGCCTTGCAGGGGATTACAGCTTTGACATTTAGCTTTCAGTTAGGGCTCAGGGGGAGAATAATGCTAAAAGATGCTGTTATTAGCAGTTTATGAGGCCTTTAGTCAGACATGGACTCACAAACAATCCTCACTCCATCAGCTTCAGACAGAAATGTTTAAGTTTCTGCTTAGGTAAGGATCAGGTTTTCACACTTAGGTAAACCTCGGCAGGTGATAAACATCTGGGGCCTCATTTAAAGCAAAATGGAGTTATAAAAAGCAATCATTTTAATTAACTGCAACCTTTGTCACAACGTGAATATGAATGCCTGGACGATGATGTGATTTCATGCATCTGAATGTGTTCATGTCTGGGACAAACCTTTGCCGGGTTTGTGGCCCCTGGCAGCAGACACTAATTGCAGCCTCCATGTAGGCTGCCCTCTGGCACAACCTTTTTGTGTGTAGTTTGAAGTTTGACACGTCTATTCCTTAATCCATTCAGTTTGATATTGTGCGTGCATGCAGTGAATTCAGAAAGCATTCAGTCTCCTTCACGTTTTGCACTCTTTTTGTTTTTGGTGTAGACTTTTTTAATTTAGAAAAAAATGGCAATTTTTCCTCTATGACTGAAGCCCAGCGATGACAAATTTATTTGACTGGACAGAGTTGGAAAAGGCACAAACCTGTGTATTTATGATCCCATATCTCACATTGTATGTCAAGACATAGACTAAGACATGAAGTTCTGTAGACCTGTGGCGAGGCATTGATTAGGGTAAGGATATAAAACTATTCCTAGTGTGAGAGTGTTCCCAGGAGCACAGTGGCCTTGATTTGTTGAAATGGAATCATCAGAACTCACCAGCAAGAACCCTACAGTCACACTAACAGAGCTACAAGTCCTCTGTAGAGAGGGAGTCTCAGCCTCAGTCTCAGATCTTTATGGTAGCAGCTAGAGTGAAGACACATGGCAGCTTGTTTGGAGCATCTGTTGGGTTCTCAGAGCAAAAGGAGATTTTATGATCTACTGGGGAAAAAAATTCTTTAGACAGAACTCCAAGCGATGTGTCTGTTGAACACCAGGCATTGCAATTATCATCCCTGCAGTGAAGCATGGTGGTGGCAGCATCATGCTGGAAGGGTGCTTCTCTGCAGCAGGGACAGTTAGATGGGGCAGGACTGAGGGGAGGATGAATGCAACCAAATACAGCACACAGAGTGGACCCGACCTGAAATTGGGGAACCACAATGACCTGAAGCACTCAGTCAAGACAATGCTGGAGTGGCTTCCAGGACTGGTCTGAAGGGGGCTGGCCAAAACCTAAAGAATATCTGTGGAAAGTTCATAGATGTTTCCCATTAAATTTAACAGTTAGTTGTTGAGTTTGGACTGATAAGATGGATAAGATACTTTTATTACAACATTTTATGTATTGTTTTGCAATAAATCTGTAAGAGGGGCGCCCCGATAGCCTAACAGTTATGTCGCGTAACCCAAGTGCCAAGGCGTAGCGGCTGTCCTGGGTTCGATTCCGACCTCGGGTGTTTACCGCATGTCCTTCCCCACTCTCTCCCGTTTCCGACTCTATCCACTGTCCTATCCAATAAAGGCATAAAAGGCCAAAAATAAATCTTACAAAAAAAAATAAAATCTGTAAGAGTGCATCATATTTTGTCATCATATCTTATATGCAATCTTTAAAGAAAATAGCGACTAAATTAAATAATTGCTGTGGAGTAGAAGTATACAGTATAAAACTGGAAACACTCCTGTGAAGTACAGTACAGTGCAGTACTTGTCAATGTGGAATAAACTGATTAAAATCCACATTACATTACCATCCAAATACACAAAGGCATGTACTGTAACCTCTTAACAGTTGCACTGTGATGTTTTTGTATGACAATGGTCCGTTTGGAATGATGGATTTAAGACACCAATGTCATGATTCAAATGTTGTAAACCATTACAAGATATACATACCACAGCAATAATAGTTCCTTACTTCATAATAACTAGTGTTCACACAGCAGAACTGTAGCTTCCTAACTTTTCTGTCATCTATAGCGATGCACTGTTTTCACTGTATAATAGTGGTGTCTGTTCAGGGTTTAAAGGTGACTAATGAAGACTATCATAATGATGAGGAGATTGGAACCACAGCAAACCATGACACCACTACTACATCTTTTTTTCTATTTGAATCACAGTTTAAACAACAGTGATCTAATATGATTCTCATTTGCATTCTTGCAAAGTTGTTTAAAGCTGCCTCATGTTCATCTGAATTTGAATCTCTGTAAGCATAACTGTCCCCATGATTTCTTTAGAAGTACTAAGACCATGACTTTATCTGCCTAGGTATGTGGCTATTGGCTAAATTGGATTTTTGACAGTCATGTTTTGGGTTGAAATTGCCAACCCTCATAGCAGTTTTGATCAAGCCACAAACCAAACTCATTTACTATGTGTGTAATTAAACATTCCACCCATTTTCACATTTTATTTACATACATGTATTCTTATAATATTAGGTCCTTTCATTATGGTCCAACACTAAGCCTTTTACCAGGTATATAACAGCAGTTTAGAGATATCAGAATCTGCTTTTTTATTATGTGTGAAACTGGAACATAAACCCAGCAGACATGGCCTCAGGGGTAGTTACAGCAATACCAGAAAGCAGCAGGTGGAGGTTGTGTACATAATATTGTCGATAATGCAACAACTGAAACATTTTGAGAGCTTCACTCACTGGGAATTTGGCGCTTTGCTTGACTTCCAATGTTTTACGTCAAGTTTTGAGTAGTTGAGGCCGTGCAGCAAGTAGCTCAAAGAGACACACAGGCATGTGGTTGTTACATAAGCTGAGGACAAACTGTGCAACGTGGTGCATTAATACATTTTTTGTCTTTCATGTATGCTTCTTGTATACCTTTAATGTTCTTGGTTTGGAAACCTTTGATGAACTTGAGGATGTATGTAAACTTATGACATTTATATGTGGGACTCATACTGTTAATGGTCAGCTGGATTCAGTTAATATGCATCAAAAGTCTGTTATCCACTGACCTGTCTTCTTATTGTTAGCTACTGGGGAAGTCCTTCCTTTCTTCCTTTCCTTTCTTTTTTCTGCATCTCTTTTTTCTGTATATATTTTTCTTATATTCTGTATGTATGTTTAATGTGCTGCTGGTTGCTTGAACTTCTCTCGGGATCAATAAAGTACCTACCTACCTTCCTTCCTTGCAGGTTAAATCAAATCTTTCAGGATTCCTTCACTTCAAAGTGTTGAATTACAGTCCAGCCCCAACACGTTACCAGCCTGCGTTGTTTATTTTTACTCTCCTCGCATGTTTTTGCAGGTTTCTGTGATATACTGTTTGTAACTACAGCAGTTTGATCGGAGGCTGAACTAAATCTGTTGGATCAGATACTGATGATCACTACGCTGGTCTGTTTACAGTGTGAATGCTATAAAAAAAGAGATCCATTTGAAGCAGTTTAACATGTTTTATTTTATACAGCAACAAATCATGTGTATGAAAATAGATCTAAGTTGTACAAAAAAAAAAGATACAAAAATATTTCCATCCATTTAGCATTCATCAGGCACCGAAGCCAAAGCCAGTCAGAGCACACACTGAAATGCAAAGCAGAGCGTCAAGCAAACAGCCTTACTTGAAGAGAATCATATTTACAGCCAGGATACAAAGTAATACTGCTGAAGGTCTCATCATAGAACATTGTAACACATCTCAGAGCCCACTGGGAAATCCCTCCTAAAATAATTCTCCTCCACAGGACAGACGTATGGATGGTCTGTGGGGGTGTAGTAAGGTGCATATTCTGGGGCAGTGAAGCTCTCCTGCGGGGCTGGCCAGCAGTGGGGCAGACAGTAACAGTCCTGGGGGCTACAGTGCTGGTAGTGGAAGAGCTCTGAGTTGAAGCCGTGGTAGCTGGACTCCATCCTGGTGGGCGAGTCGTAGCAGGAGGAAGAGGAGGAGGAGAACGAGTCCTGCGGTGAGTAGCTGTTGGGATCTATGGGGTTGCAGAGCGCCAGAGACTCCGATGAGGAGCAGGGAGCCTGGGAGAGAGGAAGACATCCGAATGGAGAGGATTACTTTGAGCAGCAGTTTGCTGATGTGTAATGTGATGGGCATCAAGCTGAAAGTAGGCCACAAGCTCAGCAGGGAAACCTGTGAGTGGTGTTTTTGATTTAGTTTTGAATGTGGATTTGGCTAATTAGGTTCCTGACCTAATCATATTCTTCTAGCAATGTGTGTTGTTTCAGGAAAGGCAGTTCTTAAATTCTGCTATTGGATTATTGTATTAAGCAAACACAGGTCTGATTACAAAGAGGACAATTAGTTCCTCTAAATGTATCTGCAGACCAAACAACTATATTTACTGCCTGCTGAATTCAAACTCCAACACATGTCTGTAGTCAGAAGATACATCCAAGCCAAACCTCTATTCCAAAACCATACAGTTGGATGTTGCCTCAGGTTTTAGAAAACCTTTATCATTCAAAGACATGGATTTATGGCGTTTACCAATGGTTTTAGAACAGTCTGCAATTCGGCTTAGTTTTTTATTTCTAAACTTAGCCTACATTTAAAAAAAACAAACATTTCACACTTAATTATTAGTTTGGCAGCTAGTGTAGAACTGAATTGCAATGATCAGGATAAGGAGAAAAACGCAATTTTATTGAATGGAGTTTGGTTGATGTCCGTGGGGGAAACCTACCATCCCGTGGCCATAGTAGTCCACATCTGACGACAGTCCGTGGCTCCGGGGCAGCGGGGAGGCGCTGTAGCTGATGCCTCCGCTGGGGTTGTTGTTATTGCCACCGTAGACGTTGCCGGGCAACATCACGTCCCCAAAGTGCTGCTGGGTGTCGTTAAAGCTGCTGTCCTGCATCTGGATGCTGTACGAGCTCTCAGGGAACGGGGCGGTGCGCAGCTGGACGGCTCGCGCGCCGCAGCTGCTGGCGTCAGCTGGAGGGATGACGGAGGGAGGGTCCACATGGCGACCTGAGCGAAGTCCATGTAAAATTAGATCAAAATATCCAAATAGCTAAATAAAAGTAGAGATGGTGTCTCGGGCTGCAGCTTAATCACTGCAGCCCTGCTGTAAATATATGGGGCGACATATCGGCTACTTAACAACGTTCGAAAATCTACTTTGTTGCATTTAAACGAGAAGTTATTATTTTTTCTAAGGTTAAAGACAAAAATCCATGTACAAGGGCGCACTGGGAGAAGGCTGCAGGAAGTCTGTGCGTGCAAAAAGAGCCCAGGACCACATTCAAATAGACCTAGAAGTTCAGACAGTGATGTCATGACACCATCAGACACATTTGAATATAGCTTACGTTTATAAGTTGGGATCCTGCACGTTTCCCACGGAGCTGTGAATAATTGACTAGAATTACATTCCAAGTAGACTTTTCTGACTGAGACTTCCATGTGAGTATTTTGTTGCAGGTTTCGGAGGTCAGAGCAGGTCGCTGCCTGTCACCAAGGACTTCTTTTCCTTCTTTTAGATGAATCCATCTATGTTGTTTTGGTGCAACCAGTGCGGATTTTAGTGGGATTCATAGTTTGGGTCATGGCTGGACTTTAACCTGGATCATTGCAAACTGCATGCAGAATTTGACTTAAATTTGCAAATTGTACATCGCCGATAAAGGTGTAGCCTGTGATTTCAGTAGATCAGGTTAGGATTCAAATGTTGCAGGAGTATAGCTTCATATCGGATTCATTTAGTTAAGTATTACGCAGTGGACTTAGAAGCTGCTGAGCAAACTTACTTGGGAATGTGGAGGCGCACAGCTCCTGGAGTTCCAAGCAAACCTGGGATATCTGTTGTTCAGGAGGAGAAGGGAATATGGGAGGAGGAGGGAGGAAGGATGAGATTTTTAGAATTCATTTTGTTGATTTGATGTTGAAAGACATGTTTGCTATTTCGATGGTGCTATTTTTCTTTGCAAATGTGTGCGTATGTGTGCCTGGCTAGTGGCTCGGATTAGAAAGAGAACGTTAGGATGTCACTGATTTACAGGGACAGTTTATTGCTCTGTGTGTTTGTCCTATTTTAGTAGATTACAGAGAAAGGCAGAGTACTCTCTACTCTGGGAGGAAGGAAGGAGTGAGAGTTTACCGTTTTCAGTTTCTTGCTGGCTCTGTGCCTCTGCAGCAGCTCTTTGACTGTGGTCTTCACTCGGACGCCCTGGTACACCCTCGGCTTCTCTGCTGGAAGAGGACAGTGTGCCACTCATGTTTATTAAACACGCTCTATCAGTACAGACATTAACATCTCCAGCCCACACTGCTCAGCTTCATCCCTCCTCACTATAATCCACAATCCCTCAGTATAATCTTCCCTGCATGAAATAAAATGTCACATTTGATGGTTTCCAATAAACTGACGTCTCTCAATTAAGTGTCGCTACATTTTTCTGCGTCCTAATAAATGGTTGAATATCAGACGTTGTTGTATAAAACGTTAATAACACATGGAACATTTTATAATGATTAATAAATTGTAGTTTGAACTGCATGTAACGCAAAACATGTCCAGATTTTTATCTGAATTCTTGCTGCGTAAAAGCGCATTATCTGCGCCCGGTGCGGCGCTGCTTATTTTAAACCACTCGCTCCGATCCCAGACCCTCTCAGGGTCCTGTCCTGACTCCCTCTCTACCTCCCCACACGGCTCGGCGCCGCCAGCAGACTCTTTCCGCGTTCCCGAGCCACCCCGCCCAGACCAGGGACCGAGGAAATCGGCGTAAAAATGCGCTACAGTAAGTACATTTCTGATCATAAACGCACATAGGATAGATTCTCTGTTGAAGTGGTTAACGTGGATCAGTGTAGGGGGTGAAATAACACGTAGGATCGTTTGGTAAAGTTGAACAAAGCCGCTCCATGATACCGCGCATTGATAAGGACACAAAGACCTGAAAAGAGTCTGTAAAGCGATCCGGGACTAAAACTTATAAGTTTACTCAGTAAACGCGATGGGGTCGTTGATCTGGGCTGCAGATGTGTGTAAGAATAGGTTTCAAAGTAAAGTTTGGTTCGGTAAAGGAAGCGCAACAGGTACAAGCGAATACAGTCTATTCTTTGTCTGCTCCAGCTCCTCGGTGAGACGCTGCCCGAGTCCGATCACTTAGTTAAAGTTCAGGTCGGACTTCGGTTTGATCACATTCTTTTTGCCATATGGAACATTTTCGGAGCAATTTCATTCCGGTGCTGTTTACAATTCAAAACTGTGAGCTCTACTCCAATCTCTGTTACTTATTCAAATCACCTCTGCCCCCATGTTTAGTATGTGACAGTGGAAATCTGTGGCACTTATACAGAGAATAGTTGGCTGTATTTTGTTTTAATACTCGGAGCTTGATTAAGGAATCCAAAAAGAACGCCTCGTATAGGTGCGCGTAATTCAGGCCCAAAGGCGTAATTTAAAGCACCCAGGAGTGGCGAGCCTTATGGAAAAAGACGATTTGATAAGAGACGAAGCCTCGGAAACCTCATCTGATAAATATTCATACAGCTAAATGCTACTTCGTGATTTGTCTTAAATGTGGCGAACAGTGGGCTAAAATTACGCGCTGACACATCCCACTCGAACAGCCCTGTTACGCACTGACAGCCCGGACTCCCAGGCTGCGGCTCAAATGTTAAGTCCAGTAGTAATTAAACTTAATCAAAAATGTGTGTGAAAATGATCCTGTGCATGTCCCGAGGTGAGGGTGGCCATCACAATTGAACTTAGAATGAATCCACGAAAGTCGGTAAAGCTCAGAGGAGTGTTTGAATGAGAGGATCCGACTGTCTACATCCACCCATCAGCTACAGAGAAGAGGTGGCATTAAACTACAATCATTTTTCACTTGTTTAATTTAACTCTTGGTCATATTACATATCATTTCATTTTGTAAAGGAGTGAACAGTTATAGGGAAAGACACACATCATTTTTACGCATGACTACTGTTTGCTTTTAATTTTGCCACTAAACATTACTTTTCTTTTTCTTTTTCTCTTTTCTCTCTAACAAGGAAAAAAATGCTACAAAATGATTTCCTGATTAATTCCGAGGCTGAACTCACCAGACATGATGGCTGAGATGAGGAGAGGATCCCTGGAGAAGACCTGTGGGACTCCACAAGGCTTGTTCTGCCTCAGCAAAATGGCCAAGAACGAAATTTGTGCAAAAGTCTCCAAAAAGTCTAAATACAAATCTTTTACAGCACACAACAAAGCATGCAAGAATATAGTGATACAGCTGGGTCCATTTTAGTTTGAGATTGTCTCCCTCCATGCCGACTATTTAAAACCCCAAGAACTCATTGATTTGACAATGATTTGATTGCGCGTTACTTTCAATTTGAATATTCAGAGGCAAGCTCTTATATCGTTTTATTCAATAAAACTCAAAGGTAGGAACATAGAATAAGACCCGCTTTAATGTAATCTATTAGTATTTTACACTTTGACGAAAAAAATCCGCACTTTTATTAATTTTATCCTCCTTTTTCAATATTAGAGCATTACAGCCCCTCATTAAGCACTACAGCATTGGGTGCAGTCTGTGCGCAACTTTCTCACCGCATTTCACCCCAGATCTGCGTCCGCACGTCTACTGGGGCCACTTTACATGCCGACAACAGATCTAAACGCATTTTTAAACTTTATTTCAGAAGATAAACACAGAAATGTGGGACAGAAGTGGGCGTGGCAAAGGCCAGCAGCCATCTTTAGCATCGCAGGCCTTCAGCTCCTGCAGTCAGAGCTCTCACCTGCTGCAGGCTGCACCGAGGAGACCCGCAGCTGGAGAGGCTTTATAAAGAGTTTGGTTTTTTTGAAATAAGAAAAATAATTGATTGAATTTAAAATGAACAACTAAAACTGCTCCAGTCAGGATACACACCTTAGTAGGGTGTCTTTTATGAATTAAATCAGCGTTTTAAATTCTGAAATAAGTCCCTAACATGAGGCTGCAGTTTACCACACACGATTTAAGATGAAACATTTATTATTTTTTATTAATTTATAGAAAACTGCATTAGTTAACTTTGGTAGCTCTCTGTGCACCAGATGACTAAGTTCTATTCACAGCAGCCTGAAGAAATCCCTGTAGCATTCTGAGGATGTGTGATGCATATGCTAAAAAACAATAACTATATAATAATTACAAATAACAGAACAATATTTTTAATCTGATTATTATGCCATTCTTATCCAGCTGTAAACATCTGGGCTCATCTGGTGTCACAAACTAGACAACATGTATTCGTTTAACGTCGGTTTATTATTATTATGATTATTGTTGTTATTATTATTATTATTATAAAAAACTATTTTAATGATCATTATAACAGTTATATATCTTTACTGAACGTTTAGCTACAGCAGCACTAGAATGAACAGTGTCACCATGCAGCAGCATGAAACAAGATGGAAGATTTAGACCAGTGAAACATAGTTGTGATTCATATTCGCCAGTCTTAAAGTCCTCATTGATCATCTCAAGCACTATTGATGAAGACCCCTCTTCCCTCCATTGCAGTCTTCATCCCAGCTCTCTGCTCTCCGCTACATTCACGGTTCTCTGCCTCCTCACAGCTCATCTCCTCCTCCTCCTGCTGCTGGCTCAGCGGCGCAGCGGCTCCACCTAGTGGCCAAACATGAGAACATCTCCCTCAGCCGTCCGCAGCACTGTCCCGATGAAAGCCTCAGAAAATGACTCGAGGTTTTTCCCCCTGTCATGTTTACTGCAGCTTTTTATTCCTGATCACAGATACATACAAAGATATACAAGAATATATAGCATAAATATTAATTTTGGCATCACCTTGAATCATTTTTAGATGATAAATATAAGTTCTTCCCCAAAAGTGAATGAAAACAGTCACACACACCATATACATTAATGGATTCTAATAAAAGTAAATATACTATAGTGTAGCTGTAAACAAATAAAAGATATTTAAGTGTTAAGACCTCTTAAACTAAAATATATCTGCTACACCAGTTCTCATTTCCCCCCTTTTTATTGGACAATAACTGTCAGAGGGCTACACATGTACTTATAGAACTGGAGTTAATCCAGTAACTACGACTTTTCTGGGCAGACCTTTACCGTAGAACCATTTCTCTACAGTTGTTGTTTCCCTTCAGATGTGTTTTAACAGCACATCCACCCTCCATTCAACCACACACAGCCAAGTAGTTCTGATTAACCAGAACATATTTACACTGATTTATTAACGATTCAAAGCATTTGTATTATTATCCATGTAAAGTGTGTAGACAGTATCAATTCGCATCTGTTTTTATATGTCAAATAAAATCTGTTTTATCAGTTGAAGTGTGTATGATTTAGGTTTAGTTGTAGATAAGCTACTTTGAAGAACTCTGGAAACAAAGTGAGACTGACCCAGAACCTGGAGCCAAAACAAAGGAACCAAAGTCTGAACTAGATGCTCTGAGTTGAACAGCCATGACAGACTTATGTATCTTATGAGCTTCATCAAGAATTAAAAAGGCAGCACTTTAGCAACTGATCCAAAGTTGTATGTAAGAATTACATAAAAAGGTTTATAATATATGAGTCATGATGTATACCTCTACATGGTCATCTTGCCTGCATCAGCAAATAATAAG
>OMNN01054651.1:0-10608 GCA_900302755.1 Chromis chromis
TATTGATTTTTTTTACTGTATTTGCAAAAATACATTTGTAATTTTATGTAAAAAAAATCTTTAAATTTTTTTAAATTGTTATTTATTCTTTTAAAGTTATTTTACACTAGACATGTAAATTAACAATGTACTTGTAATTTCATCAATATTTTACTGTATTCTGTAAAAAAAAATACAGCAAAACAGATTTATTATTTATTTTTCTACAGTGCACTGACCAGACACAACATTAAAATCAGTGACAGGTGAAATGAATAACACTGATCATCTCGTTACAGTGTTCTGCTGAGAAACACTGAGTTCTGGTATTCATGTAGATGTTACTTTGACACAAACCTTCCACCTTGTTTTAGTTTATTATTTTTATTGTCAGTAATGTATTGTACTTCTATCTTATTGCTTTTCTACCAGGCCGTGCATTTCTGTTCTGCTGTCTGTGTAATTTTGCTTTCTGACCAATATCAGGTAAAATAATTTCCTTCGGGATTAATAACGTTTTATTTCATCTTATCTTCTCTCAAACCTTGCTGCAGACCATGTACACCCCCTGATGGCAACAGCTCTCCCCCAGCAGGACAACCAACTGCTTAGGAACAACTTGAGGAACACACCAAAGAGTTCAAAGCCTCCAAGCTCCCCAGATCCCAATCTGACGGAGCATCTGCGGAATAACAGGCCAGATCCATGAAGGCAAAAGCCCACAACCCACAGGACCCACAGAATCTGCTGCCAGCGTTCCAGACACCACAGGACGCATCCAAAAGTCTGGTGTCAACACTCCAGAGCTGCTCTGGCATCACAAAGATGGTCTACACAACATTAGGCAGGTGGTTTTAATGTTGTGGCTGCTCAGGGAATGTAAATCTGTCTGTTTTAAAAGTAATGGGTTAATATTTGAAGAGTCTGACAGGGGCTTCCACACAATAGACGTATTGTCTCAAACAAATTACGTGAATTACATCATTTCCATGCACCTATATTGTGGGTGGAATTAGTTCGTCTGCATATTGATTAAACCAAACTCTTGTGCTGTATCATTGAGTCACATTTCACCATAAAATCTATTTGAATCATCTGGAGAAGTCAACATTTAAACAGGGATCATATTCCTGAGACACATTCTATGCTGTTCATACATCGTAAGTACTGATTAAAGATTCTGTAGATTGGACTCTATTTCCTGTCTGCTCCGCCGTCTGTCTTTGGATGACTGCCTGTTTGCAGATATTAACCGAATAATCTCAGATCTGAGGACTCAGAGTGAATTCCGTCCAAGTCTGGCTTTTCACTTTGAGAAGCAGCTATTGTTCAGTAATCCTCCGGATTAAACCCCCCAACTCCCTGCAGGTTTACTGGATTCTTGGAAAGTCCTCACTTTGCCCCTCGATCTCAGGATGTAAAGATACACTTTGCACAGTAATTAATATCTGCTATATTTACATTTAAACCTCCACAGCTCTGATACTTTGTCCTTGGTGTCATCTCTTAAAGAGACCTGTCAGATGTAATGTAGAGAGACTTAATTCATGCAATAATCACCAACCGCCCCAACAGAAAGAGAGAAATTAAATGACTCTCTGAAATATTGCACTAAATGGACAAAAGCTGCTTCCTTTCTTTATTCATATTCATGAGCTGGTGAACAATTTGAATGAGTCTCGTAAGACTCAAAGTCTAATTCAAACCCTCCGACAGACAGAAGCGTTCAGTACGAGGACCATTATTGAGATATATACTGTTCATTTACACCAGATCAGCAGAACAATTTCACTGTGAACTTTGGATCTGTTAACTTCTTTGTGTTGTGAGTTTTGTAAGCCATCAATCCTTCATATTGGGTGAGCCTGCAGAGATCCCATTTCTATTTGCTTCATGGTGTTTTAACATTGGACCTTTTCATCAGGGATATTTCAGTCGCCTTGCACTTTTTCAGTCGCTCCTTGCAGGGACTTGAGCTGCAGGGGCAGAAGGTGGAGTTTTGAAGCAGCTGGAGTTTCAATTTTGTCTCAGTGGCCACTTATCATCTGACTCAACCATAATGAAGTGATGTCCTGCTGAGAACTCTGACTTACGACGGAGGGAATGGAGAATGACATCCACCTAGAAATACACTGTCCTTATTTTTACTGGCCGTGAAGCTCTACAGTGTCTGTGTGGCTGGTTTTTTGTCTCGTGCAGGGAGACTGAGATGATTTTCATGAATCAAACTACAACTTACAAATTAAAATTGTGTAAATATGTAAAAATATGTGTAAATTTCAACTAAAACCATGCCAGTAAAACAAATCTCATCAGTCTCACACTGAGACCTTTGGGCTGCTTGAGTTGCAGCAGGTCAGTTTAAATAAAAGCTTCAACTAAACAAGAAGGTGTATTAACCTTGAATTTTACAGTTTCATATACGAAATAAAAAGGAAATATTTGTGAAATTACTTAGAAAAATACTTTATAAAAAAATTACATTTCTTTTAAAAATTGGAAATGATGTTGTTGTTAAACAGTATACCAGTGAACCAAACAGCCAAAATATTAAAAGCCCTGACAGATGAGGTGTATTTAAACTGACAAAAGAGTTTAAAGACTGCAACTAAGCGAGGAGAATTATCTCCAAAATCAAAGGTTATTCTTTTTGCTTTTATTGTAGGCAAATATTAAGAGACAGAAAACGTGGCTGTTGAGATATAGAGAGATGGGATGATATGTAACAAAGACCCTGGTCTGGAACAGAACCTGAGCTGCTGTGGTAAAAGTTTAGATAAGGTACAAATATATGTGCATGCACGTTTTACCAGGTGAGCTACTGGGGAGCCTCTGGCTCTCTCCTAAATTAAACCCAGTTGAACTTTCTGTGCTCCGAGCAGACACCGCCTGTGAGTCTACTACAGTTTATACATGAAGATTACCTTGACTGATGTATTCTGCTACTTGCCTATAATAAAGTACTATTAAATCATGGGTTGTTAGGTTGTTGTGCTCTCTCTCTCTGTGTCTGGACAGGTTGATCTTAATGTTAAGGTCACCAATCTACAATGCCTATAAAAAGTATTCACCCCCTTGGATGTTTCACCCTTTTGTTGCTTTTATACATGAAATCATGGTCAATATAATTTGTCTTTTTGACAAGAATTTGAAAAAAAAAAAAACCTCTTTAATATCAAAGTGAAAACAGATTTTTTTTTTTGAATAATCTAAATTAATTAAAATATAGAGTGTAAATAAGTGTTTGCATAAATATTCCCTCCCTTCAGGTCAGTATTTAGTAGATGCACCTTTGGCTGCAATCACAGCATTGAGTCTATGTGGATATGTCTCAATCAGCCTGAACATCTTGACACTGCAATTCTTCTCCATTCTTCTTTGTAAAACAGCTCAAGCTCTGTCAGGTTGCTCAGGGATCGGGCGTGAACAGCTCTTTTCAATTCCAGCCACAAATTCTCGATTGGATTGAGATCTGGGCTTTGACTTGGCCACTCAAGACCATTCACCTTGTTGTCTTTGAACCATATCTGTGTATCTTTTGCTGTTTGCTTGGGGTCGTTGTCCTCCTGGAAAATAAATCTTCTCCCAAGTCCTAGTTCTCTTGCAGACTGAGTCAGATCATCCTCCAGGACTTGGTGATATTTTTCAGCATTCATGTTCCCGTCTACCTTTACAAGCCTTCCAGGACCTGCTGCTGAGAAGCATCCCCACATCATGATGCTGCCACCACCATGCTTCCCGGTGGAGATGGTGGTCATGTGCAGTGTTTGGTGTTCGTCAAACACAGCGTCTAGTCTGATGGACACAAAGCTCAATGTTTGTCTCATCAGACCAAAGAACCTTCTTCCAGTTGACCTTGGAGTCTCCCACATGCCTTTGGGTGAATTCCAGGCGAGCTTTTTTCAACAGGCTTTCTCTTTGCCACTCTCCCATACAGCTTCGCCTGGTGAAGAACAGGCAACAGTTGTTGTATGTACAGTCTCTCTCATCTGAGCCACTGGAGCTTTTAACTCCTTCAGAGTGGTCGTAGGTGTCTTGGTGGCCTCCCTCACCAGTCTTCTTCTTCTTGCCCGGTCACTCAGTTTGTGAGGACGGCCAGCTCTAGGCAGATTTGCCATACTCCTTCCATTTCTTAATGATGGATTGAACTGAACTCCGTGGGATGTCCAGTGAGTTGGAAATCTTTCTGTAGCCATCTCCTGACTTATACTTTTCAGTGATGTTTTCTCTGAGTTGCTTGGAGTGTTCTTTTGTCTTCATGTTGCAACTGTAGCAGGAATACTGATGAACCAGAGATTGGACCTCCTAGACACAGGGGTTTTTACACTACAATCACCTGACACACATCAGCTGCACTCAGGTGATCTCCATTTCACTAACTGTGACACTGCTGGCATCAACTAGCTGGACCTGTTGAATTAGGTCAGTCACTTTAACAGGGGTGAAGATTTATGTAAACACTTATTTTACACTATATATTTTTAATTAATTGAAAATCTGTTTTCACTTTGATATTAAAGAGACTTTGCAAATTCTTGTCAAAAAAGCCAAATTATATTGACCGAGGCATTGTATGTATGTATGTATGTATATATAAAACTGCTTGTTGCTATCATTTAAGTTCAATACAACGTACTTGCTCTATTTACTTTTTTAATTTGTTTTTATTTATTTTATTGTCGTGTTAGATATGAAGATTTCAGACAGAAGCATTGTCATCCTAACAAATCACAAGTTGCATGTCAACTGTGCAAGAAAATCTGTGGAAAATGTGACTCTTTGGTATTACTTTAGGACACATGGTGCAAAGAACACAAGCGCTAGACACGAATATCAAAACAGATGCAAGATGCAGTTCGCATCATCTGTCAGCGCTCATCAGCTCACCACACTTGTCTTTTGTGTCTGACAGAGCCCTACTCGCACACTGTAAAGGCAACAGCACTGTCCTGACACAAGGTTGTTCACTTGTAACAGCAGAAAAAGCACAGCTGTAAACATTCAAATTAATGACGGCTGAATTTTAACTGGCTCTGCATTGCCTTTGGTCACAGTCGCACTAGTCTGCATCTAAATTTAACCAAATTAGCAGAAAATCTACAAATGCAAATGCAAATGAATGTGTATGTATAGATTCTTAGTCATCCAGGTCATGATAATCCCAGAAGATTCAGCAAAAAGCAAATGAACTTTTCTGAAATAGTTCTGAAGGAGTCCAGTTTCTTTTACTAAGGCTAATTAATGTCTTTCTATGCTCTGCTCTTACAGGATTAATAGAGGCTGAAAGACACCAATTCTCTTGTCAAGAGTCATTAAAGCACTGCAGACGAAGGCTTTGCAGCAACTCAAACCAAAGTAAAATCCTGCAGAGATCTTGATAGAGATATGGCATCTCTGTCATTTATTCATCAGAAAAAGAATCCTGATTTCCCCACACAAACCTTTTCAGTCATGATACATTCACAAAACCTGTTTCTATCATACTCTGTCACATCATTATAGACAGACTACATGTTCCACCTCGGCTCAGCATAAAATTCATATGCATTTTGACATTTGTGGTCAAATTTCAACTTCCGAATCAAAAATTCACGTAAAAACAGGTAGACTCTGAAATAATAGCAAATGAGAATAAAAATAGCTGTTACATGTTTTAAGCCATTAAGTTAACTGGCACTTCATTTAGTCAAGCATAATAGACATTCTTGTTTAACAACAGGCAGATGCATAGGTTTTTGTCACACACAGACTTAATGTTGTGCACAGTCACCTCAGGAAGAACCTTGATGGTACCTTTTATTGTTGTGAGCATCACCTGAGCTTTTCCTGCTATTACAAGTCAAAAGTGTGTGCCTCACTACATTTAGCTCTCTTCATACCTTGTCAAGTAACAAACATTATTAGTTACCAGACATCTTCCTCTTTGCTCTCCTACCTGACCTACATTTAGACCAGTTCATTAAGTCTACTGACATTAAGCAGCGTGTTTGAAAGACCAAATACAGTTTTCACACCTCCAGAGTTTGCCAAAAACAATCAGGCCTCTCTCACTTTCCACTGCTGCACAGACGATCAGATTAGCGTCACCTGGACAACTTCATTAACAGTCAGAGACCGCACTGAGCACTAAACGAGGATGGAGATCATACTGTGTGTTCAGAACAGTTTCATTTTGCTGAAACCAGGGAAAATTTGACTGAACAGCCGTCTTTCCATGATTATTCCACAATATTAGGAATAGAGGCTTCCACTGCAGTGTGCATGTAACAGCAGCTCACCTTTCATGATGGCCTGCAGCGAGGCCACTTCCTCCTGCCACTGGCTGCGGACCTGGTCGATGGCTTCCTGCTTGGTGTTTTCCGACACAGTGGCCACCGCTTTGATGGTCTCTATCTCGGCACGGGCCTGAGCCAGCTGGGTCTGGATGGAGCTCAGCTCTGTCTGGGCGCCCTCCAGCGCCACCGTCTGCCTCTTGAGCTCCTCTGGAGAGGGATGAGATGGATCAGACATGACATGAATGATGCAGGATGGAGGCAAATGTGCAGGAATAAAAGGAAGGCTGAACAGGAGAAGAGGGGAAAGGCTTACAGTGGAGCCAACAGCACAGCCTGGTGAGGCAGAGATAAAGGAGCCACAGCGGTTTACTTGTTGCTGGCAACGTTTTAGACTTCAATTATCACTTGAACCTGATTCAGCACAGGTTAACCCCCTGATGCCCAGTTTTACATTTTTACTCACTGTGGCCTCATTTTTCACTGAAATATAAAGTCCTGCATCTCTATGGAAACAGCACAACCATGACTAGAAGTAGAGAGAACTCAAGATGTTCTGTGGAGTGTTACATAGTTGTAATGCAGGGGTGGGGAAACCTGGTCCTCGAGGGCCACTACCCTGCATGTTTTAGATGTCTCTCTCTTCCAACACCTGATCCAAATGATCAGGATCATTATCAGGCTTCTGCAGAGCTTCATGATGAGCTGATCATTTGAATCAGGTGTGTTGGAAGAGGGACACATCTAAAACATGCAGGATGATGGCCCTCGAGGACCAGAATTGGGCACCCCTCTTTTAATGCCATAAATCAGGAAAAAAAGAAGAAACAAAAGT
Source organism: Chromis chromis (assembly GCA_900302755.1). NCBI lineage: Eukaryota > Metazoa > Chordata > Actinopteri > Pomacentridae > Chromis > Chromis chromis. The sequence continues at coordinate 7,087 of OMNN01054651.1, forward strand.
TGACTTTCTTCAAATATTTACTTTGAAAAATTTTAAAACCTGGATTCAACATGTACAGTATTTTTCCATGTTCCCATGGGTGTTACTAACACTGTGTTTCTACACCCTAAAGGCTGGATTTTACTACTATTTTTAGAACCTCTACAAACGAGCCGTTTTTCACACTAATCTGCACATCAGCTCTAGAGAGATATTTCACCATGCTGAATGTATCCTCCACCAAGATGCTGCTTGGTGCAACTTCTCTGAATCTTGTTTATGAGCCATGCTTCATTTACTTTATTGGTCAAGAATGCTTCATTTTGAGATCAATTTTATATAATTTGTTTTAATACTTGTCTCCACTCTAGTCTGGGTAAATACAGCCTGCAGTTGGTTGCAGCTGAGTGCACAATTTTAGTTTTTTTTTTTACAGAATCTGGTTAACTTTTAAAGGCATGATGATGTACAATTATTCAAAAGTAACAGGTGAGAACAAAGACTAAAAATAAAGATTCATTTCTGTTGCATAAATATTTGTTCTGCCTTTCTGTGTCAATCTTCTTACAAACTACAAAATCTACCTTGCGATATATTGCAGAGGTGTATTTCAGACTTATTCAGCACACTCCACAGTTATGTCCATAGTGTAACAGAGTCCCTGCCCCTCCTCTCAATGATTCCAACAGCAAAAGCAGCTGCACTGTGTCCAGTTTAATGATTAGGATTTCCGTACCTTCTTTGGACAAGTAGAGCTCTTTGAACTTGGCTCGTTTCTGGTTGAACTCGGCCTCCAGCTGCTGCTTGAGTTTGATGAACTCGGCCCTCTCCTGCTCCAGAGCTGCCACTCGCTGCTGGAGCACCTCTGCATGATGAACAGTGAAAAACAACAACACAAAGCTGCAATTAATCGACTGCTGAATGCATTTAATTCAAAAAATGATTCTGTAAATAAAAGTGAAGCACCCACAAAATCAATTCTCACACTTTATATTGGCTATGTCAGTAATGAGGTCTCATTAGCAAGACCTCAAATTAAAGGTGGAGTAACAATAAGCGATCCTGACAATACAATCCAGCAGCAAGAAAATAATCATCAGCAATTAACAGTCTGGAGCGCAGAGCAGAGCATGACAACAGCGGAGTTGGTAGGTCCGTGTATTGGAACATCGGTGTATTAGAGCCTCAACTACGCTCTGCGGCACATTGCAGCCTTGGCAGCACGCCCAGCGGGGACTCGCACGACTATTCGAATATCAAAATTACTATTCCAATACCACCACAACGAACGAATATTAGGATAATCGAATATTCTGGACCAGCCCTATTAGAATTAGAATATACCGTAATTTTTAAGACTATAAAGCGCACCTGAATATAAGCCACACCCACTAAATTTAAAAGAAAAAAGATTTTGTACATATATAGGCCGCACTTGTCTATAAGCCGCAGATGTTCACGTTGTAACATGGGATATTTACACAGAGAATGGAACACAGAAAGATTTTTTTAACTTTAAATAAATGTTATGTGCCGAGCCGAGCCGATGCAGGGATACGAAGCTACACAAAACGTACCGGGTCGTCTCGGCTGATAACTCTATGTATTTTCTATGTAACCATGGTGAATGAACTTTTTTGTATGGCGACAGTAGGCTACATACATAGCTTTACACGGGGGAAAAAAACAGCTACTACTAACAGCGGAGGTCTTTGGCATTTTGTCTTCAATTGTTTAATTTAATCAAAAAATAATGTTTGATTATTAGGGTACAGCCCTAGAGCAGACTAGGTGTATGATCTACCGTATTGGCCCCAATAGACGACCCTGATTATAACCCCCGCTCTATTTCCTTCTTCGACAGCCAGGTCGATCGCTGTTAACTTGAAAGCTGCATCAGATGCATTTCTTTGTATGTTTTCCATGATGAGGGTGAAGCATGAAGCGCAAAATGACTGATCTGAAGAATTTAGTGTGAGTGCGTCCGTAAAAAGCCATAAATTAGCCGCATCATTGTTTAAGCCTCAGGGTTCAAAGCGTGTGAAAAAAGTAGCGGCTTATAGTCCAGAAATTACGGTGTGTCAAAATAGCAAAAGATAAACAAAACTCATAATTTCCTGTAACAAATCCAAAAAATGAAAAACCCAATAGTAGAGAATAAACTCCTGTCCTGTGATGAGAGATTAAATATTGTTCTGGATTTCATTTATTGTAATAATGTAATATAGTTTAATTGAAATGTATACTGGCAGGACACTTCAGAGTAAAGGTATTGTATTGAATTATGTGAAGCTGACATTACACCACGATTTAAAACTAAGTAAAATACACGTGTGGCCAAAGAGCTATTTTACTTATTAAGGATTTATTTGAATAACTTTTCCAGGCATAAAGACGTAAAGGTGTTTAGTAGTTCAAAAGAAAAATGCAAAGATTGGAGCAATGACTGGAAAAAATGTTCAATTTCTGTTGCCTAAATAGGTTTTTCTGCCTTTGTTTGCCATTACTCATCTTGCAAACTACAAAATCTACCTTGCAGCCTCTTGCAAGGGTCCTAAGGTTGAGAAGCACTGAATTAGATTCAAGTAACCAAGTTAGATTAAAACAATGAAATGCCTCACCGGCTTGGCAACCATGCAGACATTTAATTGGCATTGTTAACATTTCATTGAATATAAACACCCTGTTAAAACGCTGAATGCCACCCACTAAAATATCCAATTTTGTTAAGCAACTGCTGACTACTTGGGGCTAAACAGAGTTTGGACTTTAAAACTTTTAATCTGTCCCTGTCTCTTTACTCTCTGATGTGACATTTAAGGACATAGTTACACATAAACTTACTGGAGTAAAGCAAGTGGACAGCAACACTTTTTGTGAAGCAACAGGTAAATATCTTATTTATCTGACCTGCTTTTATCATATCAACCCTCGCGGATCCTGAGGTCCTCTGGCACTGGCCTTTTAATCATTCCAAGGGCCAGAACAAAAACCTACGAGGAGGCTGCATTCAGCCACTATGGTCCACAGCTGTGGAATAGCCTGCCAGAGGGCATCAGGACCGCAGAGACTGTTGATATTTTTAAAAGGAGGCTCAAGACGCACTTTTTTAGTTTGGCTTTTAAATGATTTATTTTACTCTTTTAATTTAGGCCTGTTTTTATCTAATCTTACTGTCTTTTAGCTCTTTTTATTCAATTGTCTTTTAGCTTTTAGCTCCAGTGTTTCCTCATGGAGGGGGTCTCCACGCTGGGAGGTGTGGCCGCTCTGCCCGCGGGGTGGTCGTCCTGTGGACTCCTCAGGCCCAGAGGACTGGGTGGCTCTGCACTATGTGTGGCGTCTACCCCGGTCTATCTGGGCCGGGGGTCTCTGCGGTGGCAGTGCTCCCTGTGGCCCACGGGCTGTGATCCCTCTCAGTGTGGATGAGCTCCCCATAAGTGCTTTTTCCTCATATGGATCCTCAGTGCCCTGCCATGTCACTACACTAAGTTATTGTAGTGTGTGTGTGTGTGTGTGTGTGGGTGTGTGTGTGTGTGTGTGTGT
>OMNN01054655.1:0-11926 GCA_900302755.1 Chromis chromis
AATGGCAATTCAAAAATGTCAACATCAATCAGGAACATCTTGAGGAACATGACAATCGCTCAAGATGATTTGACCTCCAAACTTCCTAGACCCCATTCTGATCCAGTGGAACAAGTTTGATTGACAGAGGCCCCACTGCACAACCCAGAGTACCCAAAGGATCCACTGCCAACGTCCTGGTGCCAGACCCCATAGGACACCCTGAGAGGTCCTCTTGTCCATGCCCAATGGTTCAGAGCATTTTTGAGCACATAAGGGGGACCAACACAATATTAGGCAGGTGGTCATAATGTTATGCCTGATCGGTGTATGTGTAGGGAATAAAAGTGGAACAAGAACAGAACCTTGTGGTACTCCCTACCCATCTAAGAACAATAGTGAAATAATTAGATGTGTTTAGGACTTTTTCTGACCTTCAGGTTTGAGAGTGAACATATTCAGAGCATTTTCCACATTTTGTAAATGAGAGCTTTCGTCTGTCACTCAGTATACAATAAACATTTGTGTCAAATACTGCAATCAGGTCAAGTAGTACTAGAACAAAGCACATGCAGTCATCAGCAAGTCATTAGTCATCTTGAGGACAAGGGCATACTTTGAGTGTTTCTCAGATCAAACTAATAGTTAGAGTTCAGATAGACATGTTTCACAAAGCTGCTTTGTTCTTGGTCATTTTAAGTGGGGCTCAATTGCCATGAATTCTGGGTAAATTAAGAAGAAATAGTGGGCAAATGGGTGACTCAACACTTAGTGCTCTGCATTACTCAGAAGATCCAGGGTTCAAGACCCAGAATTTCCAAGTTGCCTCTGTTGGGCCCTCAAGCAAGACCCTTAACCCTTTCTGCTCTAGGAGGATCATATCATGGCTGCTCTCTGACCGCAGCTCTCTAACAAGCTGGGATATGCAGAAAAATAATTTCACAATGCTGTAATGTCAGTGTCACAAATAAAGGTTCCATCTTCCCTGATCTGTGTCAAACCACTCAGCTCCATCTACTTATAGTTCAGAGGTAATCTGGGTTGTAGGATGGCAAAGTTTTTAGGCTTAAAATAAGTCAGTGTTTTTGTGAAACTATCTAGTTCACATTAAATTAAACAGACAAATATAAAATATCTTTATGAAACCAGCCCCTGGCACAGTAACTTTCCAGTTTGGTTTAAATTGGAGATCAATGATCACTTGTAAAATATAATTTAAGGTAAGACATTTCTGTTCTGTTGAATTTTACATTTATCCTGGATGTATCAGATATAAATATACAGCATACAGCACTGGCAGTGACAATAAAAGAACGGATTTAAAGTGTCCAAATATTTTTGATCCTCTGATTAAACAAAGATTTTCCAAAGTAGATCCGGGGTGACTTAAGATGAATCTGAAATTAGTGGGGGTGCACTAGTGTCACACCTAAACTGATCATTGTCTGCCATAAAGTGATTATCACCCAGTTTATATATGTCTATTGTTACTTTATCTGGACCAAACAGTCAAATCATGTCCATCCATAGTACAGTCAAGACATGTCTTTGTGAAACTTTAATGTTTATTATAACCAAATAATCAAAACCAAAGAAGCATTTGGAGTGTGTAGCGTAATCAAACATTTACTGATACTACAGTATTGTTTGTTTCTGATGATTTTTTGTGTTTGGTATGTCTATTATCCTAGTTTAGGTTGCCTATATTTGGAAATTAGACTGTAATTAACATGATTTACAGATGGATTACGGAGGGTCGCAATGAAAAGGTGTCCAATGATGCACAGATTATGTTGGAACACTAAACAGTAGTAAGTGATTACATCATGTCGTTCCTTTTCAACAACAGTGTGTTTTATCCGCCCAGCCAGAAATGATGAACACAACATCTTCTTTGCCATTCGACTCATTATTTCTACAGATATAGCAAAATATAGCATAATTTCTGCAGGGATATCCTAACCATTCTCTGGGTTTAAAGCATGAGCTACAAAACGAACACTTTACCTCACGGTGCAGACAAGTGGAGTATATTTTTAGACTCACCTGCACTGGCTTGTCGTTACTGAGGTCGTCTGGCACTTCTTAAAGTTTCAGAATGAAGGATGGAGGTCAGTCGGGCGGGTGAGCTGGTGGTAGTAGGTGCTAAACTGGAGACAGCTGGACTAACTTTGGTTGAACTCTTTATCAAGTCTTTACTGCTGGTAATGTTATTGTTGACTCCATGATCTGACTTGCTGCCGCTGCTCACCTTTGGCCTTTCCAACCATTTTTAAATACGTAACAGTATTTGGACAAGTACCACTGAAGACTGATTTTGTCCAGCTGCAGTGAGAGGCCCCCCAAGTGCAGCTGTGCAGGCCAACACAGCACTGCAGACCTGCAAAATTCTGATCATATTTTACTGAGTGCATTGCATAACAGTAGAGTTCCCACTCAACACTCACAATTTAATGACAACACATATATCAGATTTCAGCTGTGGGTGCAATACATGCTTTTGCACCACCATTCAACCAGACCTGTCAAGATACGCTTGAGGCTGAAACACAAGTAGAGAGAGGCTTCACTAATCAATCAAAGTATCAGAATAGGGACTCAGGGTTAAGTTAAGGAGCAGTGACTAGTTAATAAAAGCCTTTGTTCTCACTCTTTTGACAAATGTGATTTCCTTTTTACATTTTTAGTCATTACTTTAGTGGGTGAGTCATTTTAGATATTGGGTCAGTAGGTTTTGTGATTCTTTGCGAATCTTTCTTATTAGTTTTTGAATTGTAATCCAAAAGGTAAAAGCAGGTTGGACTGGGGTAGGTTATGTAACACATTAGTTCAGAAAAAAAAGGCTAGAAAAAACAATTTATTCAACCTTCTCTTTATACTACATTTAAACACAAAGCAACTGAGAGACTCTTTAATGTGGCAGTTTACTTTTTCTTAGATTTTTTAAAACTTTAATTCTATTTGTTATGCTTTTTATTCAGCACTGCACTTTACTGTAGCACTTTACTGTTTTGAAAACCAAAGTTCAGAATTGCCTTTAAATACCAAATCAAATGAGATAAACAGGCTTGTACTGGTCACAGCAATTTAAAAACCTACAGCGCAGTATCAAAGGTTGAACACAGGCGAGTAGTGGCTCTATCAAACCCCCACCGCCACCCTCTAGCTTAGCTTCGCTATCTCTGTTTGAGACGCATGTTTTCATCAGCTCACCACATGTTTACATCACTTATACATCTCTCAACCAGCGAGAGTTGGGGAGAGTTTGGCACGAGCTTCGGTGCACCACTTCCTCCCTTCAACACATACACTCCCTCCCACAAAGAACACATTCCACCCTCTTCTTGTCGAAAGGATACCCATCTGCCTCGGAGCCAAATTCCAGCCATGTTTTCTGGGAACGCAGCGCTTGGCTTTTGTGAGCCTCCCCTGAGAAGGCCCAGGCCTTCCTCCCCCCCCCCTAGCAGGGCCAAAAACGCTACAAATTATTGAGGGAGCAGACACTGAAGTCTTTCTTTTAACCCCTGACAAGAACCGCTGGGCTATTATCAAGATGTTAATGGAAGAGACGGAGCTGTGTGACACGGCGGGGATTGTGAGGGTTTCAGAGGTGTACATCATCATGAATAGGCCTTGTTACATCAGCCCTGTTTTGACATCACGCATTGTTGAATATTCATTAGGAGACACAATCACTTTGGATCAAAAACCCTCCAAAACAACAAATGAAGGTGATTCTGACACCAGGGTTCCTCTGTGTGACATGTTGGGGATATTCGGGTCCAAATGCTTCTTTCTGACTTTTTCTTCAGAGGGCATAAAACTGAGGGGGAGCTCAGCAGAAGGGACGTGTACGAGATACTACATTCCTCCCAGCTCTATCAGGCAGGCATGAGAAGATGTCAGAGAGGCTGCCTCAGGCTGCTCTGCTATGGTTCACTCTTATCTGCACAGATGAACCCTTCTGGCTCTGACCTGGCAACCATCAGGCAGCTCCAACACAGAGCACACAGCCTCTAATGAAAGAAGTGCAGATCAGTAGGAGAAGCACTCAAATGCTGCCACTGCACATTAGACAGCTCTCTGTGTGGCAACAGGAAGCCATCACTCAAATTTATGTCCATCAACCACAGACCATTTAAATGTTTTCTAGCATGAATGATCCCGTATTTTGTAGTAGTGTATGTGTGTGTGTGTTTTGTTCAAAGTTGCATCGTCATTGTGTTGACAGTGGTGGAAAGTAACTGGATATGTTTACTCAAATACTGCATTTAAGTATAGTTTTCAGGTATTTCTACTTTCTAGAACAGCAGTATTTCTGCTGTTCTAGAAAGTAGTTCTCTTACTTTATGCTTACATTTTATGGCATTTTAGAGGAAAAATATTGCACTTGTGTAGCATTACATCTTTTTGTTTCCTTTTTTGGTGTCATCAGTTTCACCATCTGTTAATTTCCACATCTAAGTCAGAAAGGACAATTTGCTGATGACCATTTTGGAGTTGTTCTACAACTTCTACAACTTGTTCTGGTACCCTGGTGAACCTGCTGCTGAGCTCTTCCTCACATTGTGTATTAAGTGCTTCATTGCAACCACGTGAGCTCATACGGGATTTGACATCTCCATGTTCGAATACAATTTAACGTTTATTTCCTTCACATCTCTTATCCACTTTGCCTCTTAGTGCTGCTCAATACATGCATCTCAGCATGTCAGCTCCTGTTGTACGTTAAAGGAAAGAGGCGATGAAATCATTTCCTGTTATCGTCTCGCTGTTTGGTTTCCTGGCAACACGAGAGCGACATCGGAGAGGACGACTTCTGAGAGCCGCTTTGATCCTTGAACCCTGCTTCCTAATAAACCTCATCACATACTGTAGATGAAATGTTAGATTAACTCCTTACTCATAATGAAACTGTGCTTTCAAGCCAGACGCTCCTATTGATTGATATAATGAAACATTTTGCCTGTCATGGAAGTCTCAGACAAATCAATCAGTCTTGAAGCTCATTAATCATGAATATCTGACATCGGTTGGGTTCCATCATCACATTTGCATCAATGAGCTTATATAGCATCTTTGCCTAAACCTCCGAGTGTTGAAAAAGCCACACAAACAATATATTTACTCACTCACATGCCTTCCATGATCCAATCTTTGTTCGGCGACAAGAACCTCCACATCCATGTGAAGCCTAATACAGTGAATCCATACTCACTATATCAATATTTTCTATCTAGACCCAGTGAAAACATTGTATGGGATCAATACGCTCAGCCTCTGGCCCTGAGATGTTCTATTAACAGTTTCACACAGCCATTTAAATCAGTGGGAAGGGATCGATTCAGAGTCATCCATTGTATCAATGATAGTTGGTTTTTATGACAGGAATGTAAGTATGAATAACACCGTAACTGTCTGTTCAGTGGTTCTTTTGTTGCTGGAAAAGGTGTGTTACCAGAAATAGCAAATGGTGCAAAATGTAAAAATGTCAGATTCACTGATTCAGTGCAGTGGAGGTAAAGTAAAAAAAAAAAAAAAACACTGTGTATTTAATTCCAGAAGACTAGAAGCAGCAACAGATTTATATTATCGGGATGAAAAGCCTCTAAAACAACACTGACAGTCGCAAAGCATTAAATCGATTCGCTGAAATTCGAAATAATTTTACAGCAGTGTTCTTTAATGGTAGGTGAAAATGTGGGCCAGGAGGGATCAGCCAGTAGATCAGTGCCAGACGTCCTGATAGACTGACAGCCGGTGGTGGTTTATACAAGTACATTTATATTTTACCTTGCGATTCCCATTTTCCGCCTCTTTATACTTCTTCATCTTAGAGGGAACTAGGAGGGTGATTGGAGAGTGCAGAAGCTGATACCCTCCATAACCATCTTACAGTTTTAAAAAAAGCAATTTGGATCCACAGGAGCATCCATTGGCGTCTCTCCAACTCAAGTTCCTCATTTCCTCACGAAGACCAAGAAAGTTGATCAGTCCAGCTCTTTACACTGTCTTCCTTTGTGTGCAGTGAGTACTGCTGTTGGTTTAGGAAACACTGAATGGTTTAGGCCCAAAATACATTTCTGCTGATACCATATAAACCATCAAGACCTCTCAGATCATCCGAGACAAGTTTGCTTTCTGTTGCCAGAGTCAAAACCAAAACGACAAGGCAGCATTTAGTTTTTATGCTCCACATATCTGGAACAAAAATCCCCAGAAAACTTTTGGGTCGGCTCCAACACTTAGTTGTTTTAAATCAAGGCTTAAAGCTTTTCTGTTTGCCCCTGCCTTTTACTAAATCAAATTTGCGACTATTTATTCATATCTCTCAGTGCACTATAAATGTTATTTTCCTGTTTTATCTTTCCTTTATGTTTGTTTTAGCTTATTGTCTACTTCCCATTTTATGTAACTTATTTACATGCTCTTAATGCTTTATGTAAAGGATGAAATTGCCTTGTTCTTGAAAGCTGCAACACAAATAAACTTGCTTTGACAAAGGCAAAATTGTGATGGCTGGAGGACTGAATCAGAGCATCTCCAAAACAGCAGGGCTTGTGAGTTAGTGCAGTGGTTAGTATCTACCAAAAGTGCTCCAACAAAGGACAAGCACTCAACTGTTGACAGAGTTATGGATGTACAAGGCTCACTGATGCACGCAAGGAGTGAAGGCCGGCCCATGTGGTCCAATCCCACAGAAGAGCTACTGTAGAGTAAAGGGCTGAAAAACCTTAATGCTCTGATAGAAAGGTGTCAGAACACACAGGGGGTTGCTTGCTGTGTATAGGACTGTGTAGCTGCAGACCAGTTAAAATGCCCATCAATGACTCCTGTCTACCACTAAAAGCATCTACAATGGGTTTGTGAGTGTCAGAACTATGGAGCAATGAAAAAAGGTGATGTGGTCTGATGAATCATGCTTTCTTTTTCATCATGTGGTTGGCCTGATGTGTGTGGTTTACCAGAGGAAGAGGTGGTAGAAGGATGCACTATGGGAAGAAGGCAAGCATGATGCTCTGGGTGATGTTCTGCTAGGAAACCTTGGGTCCTGTATTCATGTGGATGTTACTTTGACACACACCATCCAGTAGTGGTATTCCCTGAGCAGGACAGTGTGCCCTGTCACACAGCAAACATCATTCAGGAATGGTTTGAGGAACATGACAAAGAGTTTAAGATGTTGGCCTCCAAATTTTCAGATCTACTAGTAGTAAGTATTTAAGTGATGCATTGGAAAAACAAGCCCGATCCATGGGAATACAACTTCCAGGACTTAACATCTTGGTATCTGACACTACAGGACACCTTCAGAGTTCTGTACAGCCCAGGCCTTGAACAGTCAGAACTGTTTTGGTGGCTCAAGGGGACCTACAAAATTGGTTTCATTGCTTAGCTGATTGGTGTATGTGCACTACATTTATTTCATGACTATGTTCCAAGCTATATTAAAGTAATCAAACTAATTTACTGAAGTGCTGCAGTTAAGTACAGTTTAAAGACACTTGTACATCAGTGGAGTACATTCATTTTCTGCTGCTTTATACTTTTAACTCATAACATTTCAGAGGCAAATATTGTACTATTTATTGCACTACATTTCTTTAATAACTTTGGAATACAGCATTTAGCTTACACAGCAGTCTTTACATTTAGCCATGTTTTCCAGCTGTGACCTTAAAATGATGGGGAAATTAATGCATAAATCACTATAATCCAGTAATATAAGACATACTATTCTGAAATTACCCTGCATGCAGACTGTTCTTACTTTTGCTACTTAAAGTATACTTTCATTCTAATACATACACTGTTACCTAAGTAAAAATTTGAAACACAACTTTCAGTAACCTAATGTCTCTACACTGTTGTATGACTACTTTTTACTTTACCTCATTTAAAGATGAACATTTCTTCAACCACAACTTACTTTGCTACTGCTAGTCACTATTATTTTAAAACCTGTGATTATTAGCATTATGTTAAAATGGTAAATGGTCTGCACTTATATAGCGCCTTTTTCTACCTTAGCGGTACCCAAGGTGCTTTACAATGTGTTTCGCATTCACCCATTCACATACACATTCACACACCAATGGCAACAGAGCTTCCATGCAAGGCGCTAATCTGCCATTGGGAGCAACTTCAGGTTCAGTGTCTTGCCCAAGGACACTTCGGCATGTGGGGGGGACCGGGGATCGAACCGCCAACCTTGCCATCAGTGGACAACCTGCTCTACCACCTGAGCCACAGCCGCCCCATAGTTATATATATATTAAAGTTTCAGTTACTCAACTACTGTATGTAGCTAATGCAGTGATCATCATCATGTAAGACTTAAAATACATTTATATTTTCATGGTCTTCTTCTAATCATTAGTTTTAGATTAAGAGGGAATCAAATCAGAATTTACAATCTGGAAGGTTTTTAGTTCATTCTCACCACTTTCATCAGCCACATTTCTAGCCAGCTGTTTCAAGCTAAAAGTTCTTGATAAACCCACTACACACCACCTGCTCAGCACCAAACACAAGACAGACAAAGGTAGCAACTAACTGGTAATCAGAGTGGAATATTCTAGTGGCTAAAGAACCAAATATTTTTTCTCCAAAGCTTGTTGAGACCAAAATCTACCTAAAAGGACAGTGAATAGTGGTCACACTTGACAAGCTGTTCAAAATTAGTAGTACATAAATGTAATTTCTAGGAAGCAGGGTTCAAAGCCTAAATCTACAATGTATGAGAGTAACCCCAGTGGGTGAAGATTAGAAAATAGGCCACACAAGATGCAGGATGACCCGACACATTGCTATGCTGACTGTATGGGCCTAATGATAGTACAGGAAGCAGGCCGAACAAAGAATAACTAGAGAGTCTAAAACAATGGACTTCCACCCAGAGAAAAACACAAGTGACTGTTCCTTGTGACTTCAGCTTCTGTTTGTTTCGCCATCATTCCTTGTGAGCGGTAATTGCACAGTGAAACATCCTGTTTTGAGTTACCTAACTCAATAGAGTCGCTGCTGCAATAAACAATAAGAATATTTCCTAAGCTGTGTAATGGCAAGAAACGCAGGGAAATGGGTTGTGACAGAAGAATGTGGCAATTGAAGTTAATGTAGCCTAACATCCTTTATACTCGCTGTACAACATCCATATTTTTTGTCCTAAATAAGAGGTCAAGCTGACATGCTGCCTTGTTTATGCTGCTGTAAAGATGACAGCCCCCAAAGGACATTATGGATGAATTGATAAGATTCCAAGAGAGGTAGGGAGGAAGGTGTGATTTATGCCAGGAACTTGCTCACAGGGTGGCCTGGGTCAGGGAGAAAACAGTGGCCAAGGTTGTCTGTGAGGCCAGATTAAGTGTCCAGACACAACCTGTCACTGAAAATACAGCCTCAACTGTGGGAGCCGGGAACCACGCCAGAAAGTGAATGGCAAGTCCACCGCATTTTCCAACACACATAAGGGCATAAAATCCCTGCGCGAAGGGGAACAAAAACACAGCATTACACACAGTAGGAGGAAAAACGATCCTGACAACCGGAAGTGAGGTAAAGCGGCAGGTGTTGCTTCCTGAGATGTGAGCTTGGAGAAGGAAGGAGGCTGGGAGATTTAAACAGAGGGGGGTGGGGTGGGGGTGGTTGGCTGGGGATTTGGCCCAGCAGATGGTGCTTCTCTCTGTGTGGAGGGAAGTGGAGCTGAGCGAAGATACGAGGAGAATGGTAAAGAGCGTGGACAGAGGAGGAAGGATGTAAGTTGGTCCCGAGGGGAGGATGAGGTAGTAGGGTTATCCACCGGCTGGGCTGGGCGTGCTCAGTGCAGCCCGGACCATATGAACTGAGCAGGGAGGGTCACGGAGAGTCAGTGGGCTTCTCTGCAGGAAACTCCCAGAGAGTGAGGAGCTCAAGTCAGATAGAGATGAAAAGATCATGTCATATGCAGGGATGTGTGGTGGTATTTTCATGGAATAGTTTGATGTTTTGGGGGGAAAAAAACAGCTTATTTGCTTCCTTGCTGGGAGTTTGATATCACTCTCACATCACTATGGTAAATAAATATAGCTGGAGCAGCAGCTGGTTAGCTTAACGTAGCATCAAGGGGGAACAACTAGCCTGACTCTGTCTGAAGGTCATAACATACCAGCATCTCTAATCCTCATTTATTAAAAACCATAAAATCACATCCTTGCTAGCCTGTGGTCAGCTTCCTTCTATAACTCTGTACTAGTACACTCCCTCATATGGAGCTTCTTTAGTCTTTCCAGAAAAAAAGGATGTTCCTGGGATTAGTTTCCATATCAACACCCTGGAAATCACTACAGCACTTACTTTTTCAGACTGAGACCATACTGATTTTAGACCCCTCTAATGAAAATCAAGTTTTTTACCTTGTTAACACGTCCATATGGGGTTTCTTACATGCTAGAAGACGTATGGAATAAGCAGTCACTGCTGTGGTGAGCATTCCGACCTTGAAACTACAGTGTACAGCCTGCAATCTTAAAAAGACAGATTCACACTTCCAGAGTTTTATATGTAACAAACCTGAGGAACCAATTTTGTCGACTTGCAGGATGAAACTCTCTGCATCATCATTCTTCTTCAGAATGAGTTTCTGGTTCGAGCATTTACACCAGTCAGACACAACGTTAAAACCAGTGACAGGCAACGTAAGTAACATTGATCACATTGGTTACTTTGACATGTACCACCTACCTGACCATTGTTGCTGACCAAGCACAATCTCTGATGCCAATTGTACTCACCGACTGATCCATAGATCCCAATTCAGTTGAACTTATACACAGGAATAAGCTTGATACATGGAGGTTCTACCCTGCAACCCACACAACCCAAACAATCTGCATATTTGAAAATGTTTTCATTTTGAAAGCGTACTAAAGGGTTGTGTTAGAAGGATGGAAGGGAGATGGGGGCTTAAGTCTGCAAATGGTAGAGGCAGGGATCTTCCACCCACTGATGCCATAGATCTGCATAATCGAAAGGACCCAACGTGTAGAGTTACATCTAAGCCATTTTCAGGCAAGAATAGATTATTTTCATGGAGCAAACCTCTAAATATCTAACTTTCAGAGATGATTTTCTATGGGTTTAATCAATGACTGGAGAGGGAAATGAAGAAATTAAAAGTCTTACCTAGACATAGAGTGAACCACACAAGGTGGGGTTTTTAGTTAGTTACGTTACTACTGATGTAATATGGGGATGTAAATGAGGGAAGTATCTGTTGTACTTTGGTTTTCTGTCTCATTGTTCAATCTGCATGAAAACCAAAAAGTAAAAGGGACAATTCGTTTATGACATGGTTATGAGGTTGTACTTTTTAGCCTGAAGCATAAAAACCACAATTTAATGTTTTAGCACTCAATTTGTTGTATACATTCAACAAACAATATACACCAATCAGGCATAACATTATGACCACCTGCCTAATATTGTGTTGGTCCCCCTTATGTAGTCAAAAATGCTCTGAACCATTGGGCATGGACAAGAGGACCTCTCAGGGTGTCCTATGGGGTCTGGCACCAGGACGTTGGCAGTGGATCCTTTGGGTACTCTGGCTTGTGCAGTGGGGCCGCTGTCAATCCAACTTGTTCCACTGCATCCTGTTGATGCTTGATCAAAATGGGGTCTAGGAAGTTTGGAGGTCAAATCAACATCTTGGGCCATTGTCATGTTCCTCAAGATGTTCTTGATTGTTTGATGTTTTTGCCATGTGGTGGGGTGCATTTTCCTGCCAGTGACATTTGGGATTTCCATTTGCATGAGGGAGTGTGCTTGTTCTGGGACAATGTTTATGTGGGAGTCTAAGTCTCATTAACATGGATGCCAAAATCCAAGGTTTTCCAGCAGAACACCACATAGTACCAATATGATCAATGTTATTCACTTCACCTGTCAGTGGTCATGATGTTGTGGC
>OMNN01054656.1:7891-42321 GCA_900302755.1 Chromis chromis
CCCCCATCCCTCCCCTCCCTCCTTTTTCCTTTCCTTAAGATTGATGGAAGAAAAACGATCAAAACATAGGTGATTTTTTTTTAAATAAGAAAATTTTGTGCACACACAGTATATGTGCACTAACCTCACACTTCCTCCTCCTTCTCCTTCCCCCACCCACCTCCTGCCTATAACACCCCTGAACACCCCAGCCTGTCTCTCTCGGCCCCTGTCAGAGGCTAGATTAATGACAGTGATCAGTGAGCAGCCCCCAGCAGAGGTTGCCAGCAGCTTAGGCAAAACCCGGCACTGTAAGCAGCACACACACACATATGCAGACAAAACTGACATGAAGCACATTCACTTGCAACGCATATTCAGAAACATGCGCCCAGAAACGCACATAAACCTCTCACACAGGACTCCTGTTCGACTAACATACAAACACCTACAGCTCATGCATACAAATCACCTATCCACTGTTCCTGAAGCAGACGCACAAATAGATACACACAAACACAGTCCAGAGAAGAAATCAATACACAGGCCATGGAGAGGCTGGTATAAGTGCGGCCAGGAGAATGTCTATGGAGCAATACGGCACAACAGACATCATCACAACTGCACAACACACAAGTCTGACTGTGACAATGCCCGACCTAGCATTTAACCCTTTCACTGCCTCAGGACAACATAAACAAAGCCCCGCGGATACACAAACCGGGGAAGGCAACATCTGCATGGACTTCTCATTCCTGCTCAGTCAGAAACACTGATGCTTTGGGTGCAATTTAATAAGGGTTCTTATGCGTTTATATTCCCATTCACATCCAAGCAGATGGCCCGGAATATCAGACTGAAGTTGCTCAGAGTCATGATGAAGTCCAAATCCCTATTTTGCAGCAGCTGCACTTGTTAGAGGGAAGTGAGTGACCATATTGTGTGTGTGTATAAGGAAGCAATGCTATAAGCTGAGGTGTTCCAGCAGGGGAGACTGAAGGCAACAAAGGCAGAAGCAGGTGCCATTACGAGGCTTTGTAATAGATTGTTAGATGTTATTGTATCTGATAAGGTGAGGTCTCAAAGGTCTTTTCAGTGACTCGCTCTGCTGCAGAATATAAAAAGCAGTGAGAAACCCCACTGCTGGCTCTGGTGTTTGTGTGTGTGTGTGTGTGTGTGTGTGTGTGTGTGTGTGTGTGTGTGTGTGTGTGTGTGTGTGTGCGTGTGTGTGTGTGTGTGTGTGTGTGACACGCATCTGCTCCATTGCGGGCATTTGTTATGAGCTCTCATGTGGCTGTCTTATATCCTGTGCATGCATGACTGTACATGCACGGGCTCCCGTCCTGTCACACACAGCGGCTATGATATCATACATCCCAATCCACGGCCACTGTGTGTGAATGCTGTGACGCACAAGGGTCAACGGAGCGTGGAATCTTTTCAGAAAATATTTCTAGGGGGGCAAAAAAAAAAGTAACTACAAGCCTGCGCTTTTCACTTTTGTTTTCATCTTGAGGTGTTTCAGGGGTTTTTCCAGTTTAGCAATTTTCGGGAAGTGGTCAACACAATGACTCATACCCAAGTCAGCACAGGCTTGCGCAAAGAGCTTTGATTCCAATTACCAAGAGGGGGGGTACTAACAATGGTGCGCAAAATGATTGGAAACTGGAATATGTGCACGTGTTTTTATCCGGACGTGCGCTCCTCCTCCTCTTCCTCCTTCTCCCCCTGACTGATAAGTCACAATAGACAAGGTGCATTCATAAACATTATTCAAGCCTGTTCTCCGCGGATGGCAAACTTGCACGGGGGAAAAAAAGCCCCATCGCATCACACTCTTCCCATTCACATCACACTCACTCACTCTCCTTACCAGTGTTCACCAGGCAGGCGACTGTGATGATGGTGAGAGGGACGCAGTAGTTCCACACGGTCGCGAAAGCCATTGCTGATATTCCCCCTTCTTAATCTCTTCTTTTAGTATTCCTCTTCCTCGGAGAAATCAGAGTGACATGAACCCGCAGGTTCACTCTCCGATTGCGCCTTCAGCGTCTCTGTTTTGTGTGTGTGTGTGTGTGAGTGAGTGAGTGTGTGTGTGTGTGTGCGTTAAGGCGCACGCGTGCTCCCTGTGCGTGGACGACTGTGAGTGTTTTATCAAGCGCTCGGAGCGTAACAGCAGCTCTTTACATAGTAATGCTGCCTTTCACACACACACACCCACTTCCTCCCTCCCGCTGAATGCCTGAATATGATGGCTTGGCCGGTTTTTCTTGGTTACTTTACATTGTAAATATATTGAGAAGCTCGCCAATGGGGCGGTTCCGTGCGTCTTCCTGGCCAATTGCAGAGAGCGGGAGCAGGTGGAGGGGTGTGCGGATGAGAACAAGGGGTTGGGCTTTTTTAAAAAGAAATGGGCTACACAAGAAGGAGAAGAAGGACTGGGGAGGGAAGAAGGGGCTGCATCTTCCAGTTAATTGAAATCAATTCGCTCTAAATGTGATTGATAACCAACATTAATTTTCCGACGCCAAATAAGCAATATAGCCCCGAGGACTGGAAAGGATGTGGATCCCAGTGATTAAAATGACGAAAATGAAACTGATTTTTATTGTTTGAATTAAGAGACCACAATGTTGCGATTATTAATTGCATTCTGGAAGCAATCGGGAAAAAGATTATGCAGATTAAGGAGCAAGTGTGTGTGCTCCGATCCATGCGTGGGGCGTGTCAGGTGAGCTCACCTTTCCCACGGCGGACATTGTGGCCAACTGGAGGTAGTTTCTCTGCGATGCTGTTGTTGTTGTTTGTTTTGTTGTTTTTAATTACTTTTTGCCTATTTGGTGATGAAAACGAGAGGGAAACTCACTGCCAAATAAGTTTATGCAGCAGCCTCTGGGTGTTTGGAGATTAAATTCAGTTGCAGGAGCTGCTTTGTCTCCAAATGTGCACAGAACTCATCAAGGAGAGCAGGGAACAGACCTGGGTGTATTCCGTTAAATCGCCTTTCCCAATGACGTTAATGGCCCGGAACAAAAACTTGTGCCACGGACGAGCCAGTGTTTCTGCTCATCTGTAGTCAGGGGCTATTAGATCCTGCTAAAGGGGCTCTTTAACTTTACCCTCATGCTGTGGCCACAGTTTGCCCATAATTGTGTTTTCCAGTCAGAGACCGCTGCTCCATTATGAAAATTGTTTCTCTTTCCACATCTCTTTTTCCCTCCCTAATCTAGTGTTTTAGCATGGACTTATAGCCCACAAGGCTCGAAGGCTTCTTTTGGAAACTGTATCTTTGGCGCCTCCCTCAGGTAACATTGGAGATGGCACGTCATGGGTCTCCAATCTGCTTTGGCCTCTCTCTCATCTACCACAGATCCTCCAGACATCTTGGTCAGTTTAGTTCAAACAATCTGAAAAGTTCAAACAGGCAGTAAAGCATCAAAGCAGTCTATTAATATTAATATTAATGTTTCTCCCCTTGACTTCCATGAAAACCGCTTTGAACTTTCACTTCTTATCTGACCTCTGCTGATGGATCCGTTCGAGATCTCAAAGTGTCAGCTCCAGGCTCGGGCGATGTTATTCCTCGGCGCAAGTTTTAACCTTGTTGTTTTGGCGAGGATAATATCTGCCCCCGCTCATTCCCCCAATTCCCATCCCTTCCCATTTTTCCCCGTCAGCCTCTCTGCAAGTGTTTGTTCCCGGGTTGGCAGGGAGTCCATGGCAGCAGCTCCCTCGCACCAGATGGGGCATTGTCAGGAAGTAATGAGGGGAAAACACCTGCTTCTCCGGCGAACTCCACTCCTTCATTTTCAGCCATTTGACACAACATATGCAGTATGCACATACAAAACCAAGTGACCGTGACGAGAACAGCAGTAGGCAATGACATGGAGTTACAAATGCCTGGCGCTACAACGCATTAGTCAGTGAGGTGCCATGTTCGGTATAACTCAGCTTTACATGTTCTCTACTGAAGGCCACCGTGAAGTTTGTACATCAGATTAACTGTTGGCATAAGTAAAGAACTGCCTGACTCTAATGTCGCACATCTACATCCTTCTACTGTTCGGATCCTGCCTGCAAACTGTTTTTTGGCTGCTCTGTATGCACTGCACAGCCCCTGCATCATCCTAAGCTGTTGTCCAGTGGTTTATCCATGAGGCAGTATCAAGGTCAAAATGTCACTGTAAACTACACTTCTCTCCCTCCCAACCAGAGCCTCGTACCTCAGGGACAGCTCCACTGTGTGAAATTCCTGATACATAATCTTGTCTTTTCTGGCCAACCAGCTGAAGCCCCAGGACCAGAGCCCACTAGGGAGCACACAGTGTTTCACTCATGACTGACTCAAAGGCCAAAACAAAATGGTGCTCGCTGGCATTTAGCATGCAGGGAGGGCATTTTAAATTTACAACATTGTTGTCTTTTTTTTATCCAATGGAGCGTGACAATTTTTTTTAAAAACTCTTTCTGTTTTGGTTACAGTCTCTCCACCTGTTGTTTCTATATTTTCTGAGCTTGACCTAAGGCATAAAGTGAAGAGAAGTTTGTAGAGTTGGAAAAGAAATACAAAGGGGTCTGTAAAAATGCTCAACAGAGGGTGGCTGCGGCAGAACCGGGCTGTACAGGAGGTTTGAATAATCAGTTTAATAACATTATCCTGGCTGTGCTCTGTGGCGCATGCACCCGTTAATGTCATTGTTAAACTGCCGCTTCGCCCATTATTAACAACGGCCCACGGTCAACCACACACTGATAATAAAACCACATAAAACCCAACATAACTTCAACAGACAAGCGTAATGAAATTCTCAGTATTATGCGCACGGTTATGGTAATAAGCCATGGTGGTGCGGTACAGCATTAAGGGTTACAAGGCAACAGAGGAGAAAATTAAAAAGATGAAGTTGTAGTCTATGATGGTTATTTTTGGGGGGGATAGACTAAGTCTAGCCCAGCTAAAGAGAATCCAGCAGTGGCAAACTATGACTGCTCTTATTATGGCTGCACAAAGTTTCAAGGTTACCCGACTTTACAATTATTCTCACTGTGTGAGTCTTCATGTGTGGATACAACTCCATGCATGTGTAACCAAACTGGCTGAGGCTGGGTGCTTACAGGTAGATGGAGAAAGAGACAAGAATGCACCGGCACAGTGCTCCAAGTAAAGGTCACTGCTTCAGAGTAAGGTCTTTCAGACTGAAGAGGAAGGTTGGTAAACAAGCTGATGCAAGCCCAAGATGGCATTGGATCGAGAAGATGAGCGGCCAAGCGAACATGCATGTCCGGCTTTCACCAGGTTGTCAATACTCCCCAACCTCTTTTGTATCTCTAAAAGGGAACAAAATCAATGGCACACTGGAAAGACAGTAAATAACGAGAGAGTTTTTCTGTAAAAGCCATTTAATATCACAGATACCCAAAGTACAGTAAATTAAATATGAGAGTGCAATGTGCTTGAGAGCTGTCACGGTAAAGATATTATAATAGCTCTCTCAAAGCTGCTTTGAGCTGGCTCTGATTTGGGGAAAAAAAGTGTGAAAGGGAAACAAATCAACAAAATAAAACCTTGGCCTATCACCAAAGTGTTTCATTCATAATAAACAGCTGAGCAATTATGTTTGCAAGTGAAAGGAAAGAATTGCACGTGGAGTCTTTTCAGCAAATACACAAAACTCTTCATCATCATTTTGCTAAGAATGTAGCTCACCATTTTTCGCGCTTCATAATAAATGAAAAGAAAATTGCCCACCTCTCTGTCCAAGACGTATAACTGCAGCCTACACCCACGAGCAAAGCTGCTTTGGCATCTCTAAAGAAATCATTTGCCCTTGAGTGTGTTTATACACCCAGCTTGTTACCGATTTTGATTTTGCTCTCCTCCCAGTTTACCAATATCCTTATTTGCCTCCCTCCTTTCCTCCCCCTCTCTCCTCCCACAGCCTCCCTCTTTATGCATCTCCTTTATGCCATCCTTCATTTTCTGGCCACCCACTCCATCTTCCTCATTTCTCACTCCATCCTTCCCCCAGTCTCATCCTTCCACCTGTCTGTGTAGTCACACCAGAGGTTGTTTGTCTCCGCTTATGGAGGGTAGGGACTCAACACTTGCTTTGTAGATGGGCTTTTTCTGAGACCGGTCATCGCTGGAGAGAGAAGGAAAGGGAAAGACAGAGGAGCGTGATTATCAGTATATCGATCTTCAAGCAGGCGCTTAAAAAATATAAGTGGGGAAATTATAGACTAGAACCGAGCACTGGAGCTATACCTGGCTGATATGAAACTCCATTACCCACTCTTTGGCTATCTGTATCTTGTTGCACACACATGTTTGAACACTTATTGCAGCACAAATTTGTAAGAATTAAGCCTTTTTAAAAAAAAACATAATCACTAATACACATAATTCTTTTATTAAGCAGGCTCTTTCTGCCTTCTGCCCTCTTTTTTTTCCAGTCCACATGGAAAAGTAGTTAATAGGCGAGGCCACATGGGGTCATGGTACACATTAACATGTTGTCACCTTATGTTTTTAATGGGAGTTCCGCTAATTTCCTCATGACTGTTGTAGCCATTTTTCTACTTTAAATATGATGCATAGAATTTAACTTGATGCTATTATCTAAAGCTTTTTATGAGCAGGAAGTGCATGGAAACACATGGGAGAGGAGGCAGGGGCATGGAAGAGATGAGGGATGAGGTCAGGTAGGTCAGACCTCCTGAGATGGGATTTAATATTCAGTGTGGATAATGCCTTTTTCAAACACAGGCACCAGTGTGCTCATTTGGAAAGACTTTTTTTCTTTTTGCACTCATACAGTGGAGTATACACCAAGGTGCACAATAGCACACACACTGAAACTGAAATGGCCTTGGTTCTATCACATGAGACAGAATGAAATATTGTAGCAATGGCCAAATCTGTAATATAAAGTCAAACTGCAGGAGGACAGAAGGGGAATGGGTTAGGGAAAATAGGAAAGTGAATGTGGATAAACAAACACACACATTCTCTTGCATTTAAAGGCATGCTATCCATCTGACTCTGAACATGGTTTTAAATGAAAATCAAATGTTAAGCAAAGTGATTATGAAAGATGACCAGACAAAAAGTCAGTTCTTACATGGGCCCCTTGCTGGTCTTGGCCTGCTTGTTCCTGCGGCACATGAACACACTCATGGAGAGGATGAACACCATGAGAGATACTGCCGCCGCCGAGGTCATCAAGATGAGACGGCCATTACTAGTCTCATACCAACGGGCATCCTCTGTGGGACAGATCAGAAAGACATAAAGGGAAACACGCATCATACAGAATCTGAAATCAGCAAAACTATGAGCTTCCCGTCTGTAGGCAAAGCTTCTAAAAGCAAGCTCATTCGTGTAGGGAAAGAGTGTGTGACTGGAGTTCAGACAGTCACGGTCCTACACACAGCACTGATCATCAAGACATCTGCCTGATACAATTTTCAAAACTGGCTGATTATCTCCTTTATGTGTATGAATTTTCGATTTATATGTAATGTTTGAAAAGGGAATTGTGTGAACCTGGTCTTCAGTGCTGTGGTCATAGTGAACACTGAAGAAAAAAGAAGTTCTGAGAATTTGAGGCAGCAAATACTATTCATATATACAGTACTTTCTTATGTAAAGAGGATTTCTTAGCAGCTGGAGTCACACAGGTTAACACCAAGAATATTTTCTTGGGTGTTTGTATTGAAGTGCAAGTGCATAGCAACACCAGTGGCACATTGTGTTTTCTCATCACAACTTCAAGGACAATACTCCAGTATATAGAAATGATTTTAATTAGTACATGTGCTTCAGACAAGATGCAAGAGATACGGTGGAGCAAAGTGACCAATTAGTCAATTGCAGCAGTAATAGGATAACTGCACTATAATAAATAACATGCATTGGCTTGATTGCATTTTTATAGGTTGCATAATTTCAACTATTGAAACCACCAGGCCCATGAATCCTTCTGGATGAGAGAACGGTGTTTAAAAACTGCAAGTGCATTAACAATGTGTAATCATCTCACAGGTCACTGATAAAGATGATGAAGACAGATTAAGTGCTGTGAATTGCATCAGCTATAACGTAATGAAATTAATTCTCCGCATGATAGAAATGATCATGTTTCGGGAGAAATAAGGCAATTTCTCAGTCATACAGATTCCAAAAAAGACAAACGGTCATGGTCATTTGCAAAAGCTGGTCTTCTGTTGCAAGAGTGTCCACTTATTATTATCAAGCACTATAATATAATGTATTTCTTCTGATAATAATAGGAAGACCAAGGGGTGTAAACAATTAACACTGGGGAGAAATAAAGGAAAACAACAAATGCATTTGGCCATGAATTTTACTTTCTAATGGCTCATGAATTACTTTTTTCTTTACTAGAGTGCCCTTATGTTTGAACTGTTATTTCTGCCAAAAGAATAGAAAATCAAAGGTCAGTTAAAAACTATTGCTTCTAGCCTATAGTGCCGTTGTACATTGCCATTTATGTATGATATTTAAAATATATTATGTCCTCTGGTATGAACACCTTACATGTTTGACATTTTAGAGGCAATGTCATTTAGAACAGAGTCACGTTTTTTTACATGAGGAGTTTTAATAAATGTCTTTGCCTCTCTTTGTTTGAGCATCACATTGTTTTTCCTACTTTTCTGTACATTTTCTACAGCAGACACGTTACACCTCAAGTCTGTACTAGTTCTCTGACATGTAGGGCATTAAAGGTTTCACCCTCATAACTAATACTTCCTGCTCCTGATGACGTAAAAGGATCGAAATACCTAACCTGGTGACATTTCAGTGGTTAACGAAGGAGGAAATAGAACACAGTATTTTTTTGTTTTTGCTTAAGCAATGTTGACGGGTGAATTTCCCCGCTGTTATGAAGAAAGCTCAAACTAGTTCTGAGAAAGAGGAAGCGAGATACAACCCCACGAGACTTACAAAGGACAACAGGCCTGGTCCAGGTGGATCTAAAATCTTTTTCTTACCGGGCAGGACGGTGATGCTGATGGTGCGTTTCTTGCTGAGGGACGCCACAGAAGGATGCTCAGCCATGCAAGTGTACTGTCCTTCGTCCACTGCACTCACCTTAGTCAGTGTCAGCGTAGAGGCAGGCAGGATCCAGTCGCTACCCTGAGAGAGAAAGACATACAAAAGAGTGTAAATACGTTTTTTTTTTTAAATCGCAAGAAAAAAGTTGAAGACATGCTTTACTGGACAGATTGTTCCGAGCCCTGCGATAATTGACAAATTCATACAAATTAAAAGTGTGCTTAGCTGAGAGCACAAGAGAGATTGAGAACAGACAATACTAGCTGACAAAAATGAGAGGCAGAGAGAAAAAACAACTTTGAGACTATCTGACACAGACAGTGCAGGAAGATAAGAGAGAAAGAGACAGAAGTGCAGCAGAAAGCGTTATTTTGGCTGATTTCGTTTAGGAGGGACAATGAGAAAAAGTGAAGTAGAACAAGATAGGGAGAAACAGAGAAACTGGGGGAACAGAGTAAGAAAGACATAAATATCTGCTGGTGTGTGGCCCTTGGAGAGCAGTCCCAAAAGTCCCAGATGAAGTGTATTTACCTGAGCAGTAATCCCAGTGAATGAACACACATCGACACAAGTCAATAACCCAGATAACAGCATCATCCGCAAAGAATGATGCCGCAACAACACACTGTTAACACAACACATAATGAGATGGCAAGGGAGCAGGATGAATTGTTGACACAGAAATAGCAGCACTATTATGAGATAGAGCCCAACATGGGAGGAAACAAATAATAGGCCAAACACAAGGATTGGAAAACAAACGAACGTGGAGGAGGGGGGTAAAAAAAAATTACACCATGCAAATGATTTGGCTCCTGGGAGCTGCCGCTCCTGCCAAGAAAGTCCATTTCAATTTGAATGGATCTGAATTAAGAGGATTTCCCATAAAGGCCAGGTCTGGCCAAAGCAGCATTTTGTATGCAAATCCACTGGCTCCCAAAGCAGTGGCCCGTTTCTGCCTCTGTCCTGCTGTCATTACTGGGGGCCAATGTGCCCACGGCGGCTGTCTGTCAAACAGGGCTATTTTGATGCCACGTTCTGCCCCATATCCATTCCTGTCATACATACAGCAGGCTTACACACACAGATAGACAAATATGCACACACTCTTATCAAACAGAGAGAGATGTTCCATCATATTTTATCATTTCCTTGAATGTTCCATTTCTTTTTTTCCGGAGGTCTTGTGACTTTTGCAAGCTTGAATGGATGTGAATCATAAGTCTTGATCCACACACATATACCTGTCAGGTATAAAGGTAATCGTTTTTACTCTTCGTCTGACTACTGTATATTCAGCAAATAATGACAAAAACCTAAAGCACTACATATGATCATGTGGAGGACAAACAGCATTAGCGGCATAAAATGTCCACAGAATTGGATTTGGACTTGTAAGCCCATTTAAAACCCGGATTAGCAGTGACCCTTTAACAAGCATATTAACCCCGAGCCAACTTATCAAGCGGAATAACAAAAGGGGAAACTCGGCAAATACGTCTGCCTGTACCCAAGATATCTTAATAGTTGCACAGCTTCCTTACACCTCTTACCTGCTGGCAGCAGTCGAAGTGATTTTGACGACACCTTGAAAGCGCAATACCACTTTGTCACCACAAGGCCACAGTGTATCTCCAGACACATCAACTTCTTCCATGTTCTACATGCCAGTTGTCACTATGGCATTTTACACTGAGGCATCTTAATTTCCCCTGGGCGAGGGTTTCTTAGCTCAGTGAAGAGCCCAGTTGAATAATTCAATGCCGGTTAACCAAACACTAAAAAAATCATTAGAAATCTATCCACATAATTGTTTTCAGGTTGACTGGCTCTTGTCTAGACCTCATTAAACTATTAATCCTCTGTAAGTGGGCAAGCAGCAATCCCCAGTGAGTGGTGTGCCTAAGCCAACCGGTCACTTAAATACCGAGCACTTCTTTTGTGGAGGGGATGGAAAGACGACAGGCGGGGGGGAAACAAGTGGCTTGAGAAAGTCAGGGAGAGGAGGTGAAATGTGTTAAAGGAGGAGAGAAAATTAAGAGAATGCTTGAACAAAGCTGAGAGGCCAATAGAGACCTGGTCAGACTG
The DNA here is from genome assembly GCA_900302755.1 of Chromis chromis. NCBI lineage: Eukaryota > Metazoa > Chordata > Actinopteri > Pomacentridae > Chromis > Chromis chromis. The sequence goes on from OMNN01054656.1 coordinate 19,044, forward strand.
GAAGAAGACAGGAAAAAAAAATAAAGAGGTCACATTGAGAGACAGTGGAGAGAGGGAGCGGGTAGTTTCCAAAAGCGTAACGAGGACGCTGCCACTGAGCGCAATCCTGATGCTTTCTCGCCTCTTTGCTCCAGAAGTAGCTCGGCTGTTCTGACGAGCTGGCAGAGCACTTCACCACCACATCATCTCCGAGTCGCACCCTCAGCTCCTGTGGGATGCTCAGGTAGCTGGTGTAGCCCTCCCTGGAAAGTGACGGCTCGCCCATATCTAAAATGAGAAGGAAAAAGCGTGATCAGGTATTAATGATGATATTATACACTGAAGCAACCTCTTCAAGTGTTTGGAACATGACCGAACATATGCTTGCAGCGGCAGCAGCTGTTAAACACTCTGAGTTTTTGAGTATCTTTGAGTACACAGGCTTACGTATGAAAGCCTCCCAGTAGTACAGACTGTACCAAGCAATCCATAATAATGATAATAGGCTTCATCTTATCGAAGTCTTTAGAGAGGCAATGTTGTGAATAATGGCTCATTTTCTCTTCCATCTCAATAGATGGCTCACGTCCATCCAGCTCCTGGCTTCTCTCTGCCCCCCTCTGTCTCCTTCAGTCCTATAGTCCATTCTAATCTGTTCCTCTTATTGATTCCCCCATGAGGCTGAGGAGCCTATCAAACAGCATTTCGGTCGATTTGATGGCCACTGAGAAGATAGAGGACACTGAAAATCTGACGAGCTACGCCGTGGATGATGTTTCATTCAGCTGTGTATCCTACACTGACAGCTGCAAACTCACGCCTCACCAGGGGAATATCTTTGTTTGCTTGGAGTGGAGAAAAAAATAAATAAAATGAATGTAGTCAACCTATCACTGGGAAACAGTATTTGCATTGGATCTCTACTTTTATGTGTGTGTGTTTACCCTCCACAGCAGTCAGAGAACAGCCTGTCTGTTTAGTTTTCTTACCTAGACCGTTACCATTGTACAGTCAGGTGTTTTTTGGGTACTTTTTGTTAGTGATATCAGTATTTTCAGATATGCTACATGTTTCCTCATTGAAACTGAAACAAAGGAACTGTATTTTATTCATATGTCTTTTTGGCTTATTTTGAGATTTTTGCAGAGGTCTGTTTGACTTCTGCAGGAACATGAAAATCTAAGGATTATATTCGTCAAAAAGGGATAATACAGTGTCACAGAGTCATTGTTCCACAGACTTTCGGCAGACAGCTCCTTCACAACTCCCACCCATATCAACCCAGGCACTCACAATGCACTTTGAAGGCCAGCGGCTGGGAGGAGTTGTCTGGCTCGGTCACATTGTCGGCGTCTGACACACAGCGGTAGGGCCCCTCATAGAACCTTCCTGCATGGGGAATAGTCAGGACCAGACTGTCCTCAGTCCGCTTGATCTTCATAGAATAAAAGCACCAAGATCTCTCCCAAACTGGACGCCAAGACTGCATGTACTGGGAAAGAGAAAGAAAAATAATAATAAAGGAAGACATCCTGTTATTTACTTTCACGATTTACTCTCCAAAAATAGAAATGCCCTACTTCAACTTCCAGTAGCAGTAGAATAGCTGTGACAGTGCAGAAGTTTAAAGATTAATAAAGTGTCTTGCTTCCTGTTCAACTGTAATTACATGAAACTCATTTAATAGTGAAACTAACATATATGATTATGGAAAATTAAATAGGTAAAATAACTGTCTTCAGTTATTGGTAGTTTATTGTTGAGAATGAGAGTAAAAGAATTCATATTTCTTGAACAAAGAAGCTAAATATTCAATTCAGGAAAGACATCTGTGAGGAGCATTTTAATGAAGTACATTTATGTGTTCATGTGTTATTTTATGTGTTGTGTAAAATTCCCCACTGTTTAAACCACATCAGCTGTTTGATATGATATTTACATAGCACAGTTTATTGCCCATCTAGGTACAGGTATTGCAAATTAGGTGAGGCTTTAAATGTTGGGACAGACACACCTAAATCAATATGTTTTCGCCCTAGTTATCAAATCAGCAGGAACACTTTAAAGTTCTGCAGTAACTCAAACAATCAGGTAGAAAAAAATTGGCGACATTGTTCTGAATGTTTGAAATGCACCACTGCTTCCCTCTCACCCCCCTCATTTGTTCCCAATGGCTCACCTTGGAGAAGACCTCAAAGTGGACCTGGCTGATGTTGAGCTCGGAGTCCGAGTACTGACACTCCAGTGTGATGGTCTCCCCCTCGAGAAGTGGCTCTGTTGGCCCTTTAATGAGCAAAGTTGCTGCATGTGGACAGAGATTACAGATGCACGTTACTGATCACGGCATGAATGGACCGGGGACCCAGGCGTGTTGAGTTGCACTGGGAATCTAGCTGCTGTTCTGTGCGAACGCTTTCAAAACAACCTTTCCCTGACATTTCATTCGAGCTCCTGGTGAAAGTGCCAGTCCTCTCAAAGCCACCATGAGCACATGACCAGCAACAGGTTCTTCCACTTTTACAGAAGCAGTTTGTCTTTGGCTCCAGGCAAGAAATTACAGCACAACACAGCTGTTTACAGATAAGAACTGAACATGATTTTGGCCTCGGCATACAGTAGCCTATATGTAATTGTTCTCATTGTTAGTCTCTCGATTATTCCACCAACATTTCCTGCTTTAGTCTGCGTCTTGTAACCACCAGGGGAAACCCATCAGTGTGACAGAAGAGAAAACAAAGCGTTTCCTCAAGAGACACACAGGCGAGCAGAGAAATAGGCGAGAAAAACCACTCAAAAGCCCAGGAGCAGCTCCAGTATGAATATATTTGTGCAAAAAAACACCAGATCCAGACTTACAGACTTTACAGATTAAACCAATAGCTATTCCATCACAGAGGAGCAAATAAAATGAAGCTCTTTGATAACAGTCAATGAGAAATATATAAACATATTTACCATAACTGCCATGAATCAAGGCGACCACTGCAACAACTAGAAGTGCTTTCATGGTTGTGAAAAACCTTTCAAATGTCAGGAAACAATAACAAAACAAATGTTCTGAGGTCCTACGCAGTTCCTAATGAAATGAAAGTTTGCTCAGTATTTATATATAACCGAGTGTAGGTGTGGCTTCTCTCTTTTTTTTCAGGAAGAGCGTTCAAAACAGTCTGGTACTCTGAAAGCACAAAAGATGATACACCCTTCTATATCACTGTAGAGCCGAATACATAACATGCAAAATAAGCTTTATTACACAGGCACGGTGTTATGACTCTATTTTGCTGATGAGTGTTTACGCTTGAAATATTGTTGATGTGAAGAGAAAGAAATACTGAAAGCTGATCCAATCACCGAATTCAACCCCCAGTGCATCATGTGTGTCTGAGGGAAGTCGGCGCTCTTCCGTTTTCAGTCTGAACTTTGTTAAGGTCGGGGTTTTTTCTCGAAGTTCAACGGAATATCAAAGCAGTCGTGACATGTTTGCCAGAGAACTTTGCACTTCCCCGGCGTGATATGTAATGCCGAACAAGCAAACATTTTAGGCTTCATTTGCCTTGACCTTTAAGTGTTTTGCTGTTAACCAGAGCCGAACAGGAGCACGGATCGAAAGTGATGCTTTCCCTGTCGGGGTCTAGAGACACGCTGACTTAAAACGCTTGGGTCATCTCGGAGCTTCTTTTTTTTTTTATCAGATAGATGTGGCTTTCGTGGTTCAGGGTATGGTAGCATACTATACCTACTATACTGGTAAAATTAGTATATTAGTAAATAAAAAAAATAAGTAGGAGTGTGTACTGTGACATAGGTTCTGTCCCACTTCGTCTATCTTACAATACTCATTTTTAATTATTCAGGCTTTATTCAGAGGAGCAGATCGCATGAATTTAAATCTACAAGCGCCCTGAGGGTGCTTTGGAGGTATTTGAGATGATAAATGTGTCTGCACCTGATTCTTTATGGCGTTTCTTTCCAAATGATACAATCAAAAAATAAAGGTCTATAAATTTTAAGTCATTATTTCAAATTGCCCCTCTATAGACCACAGTGTTTTGCTGTGTCTTGTTGTTTGTTCGAAGCGTAATTTAACAATTTAAAAAAAAGAAAATGTACTGGCTTGTATTCTTTGCGACTCCAAATTATTGTGAGGTCGATTGAGGCGCATCAATGTAATTTAATGTTGATGTAGTTCCACTGAGCATTCGGCAGGGGGCAAAGCGGAGGCGACGTGTTGCCACCGGAAATAGACGTAAATAAACGGAAGTACTGAAAAATAACCTCGCTGATTATTTTAGCCGTGCGGAGGCAGATTGAAGGAGCTCTTCTGTGCCAAACTCACTCGTTGTCGTCAAAGCGACGCCGAAACATGGACAGATAGTGTTTGTTTAACTGGGTAAGTTGGCAATTTAACGAGCAGTTTTAGAAAGCAACGTACATAAAGCGGCGCCGCTGGATTAGCTGCTAATGTTAGCCTGTGTGGCTAACGCTAGTGCTATTGTTTTTAGCACATAACGTTTTTGTTGGGATCGGTTGTCTACTAATTTGCTTTATTTGGTGAAGCTGCACAGCCGCCCACTGGTTAACTGTGTGGTGTCGTTATTCCATTAGTGTGGTGTTATTTTGCTAACTTGGTTAATATTTCGAGTAGATCCATAGCGTTATTTGATGGCTAAGTTCCTGTAAATGCCCGAGGTCTTAGCACACTTGTGTTATCTTAGAAGTAGCTAATGCAATCATTGATTATAAAAAAAGAACTTAATGAACAACGTTACAAATGCTTTACATGGAAAAGATTACACACCAAGACTACACTTAAAATAAATCACGACTTTATTGTTATCAATTTAGGAAATCGAATAGAATAAAAGCTACCACTCTTAAATTAGATAAGAGAGCAACATAATCAAATTCAGTTGTTAAGACATGAGAAAAAAATGGGAAGTAAAACACTGTTGAAATGCTTTATCTGCTATAATTCTTTTATCCTGTATAGACAGTTTGATCAGCCTATTGCCTCTGTGATGGTAACGTCTTATTATTTACTTAATACTGTGTGTAATAACTAAATGTCTTACTTTTTACCCCAGATTTACGGTTGTGGTCCCTGTAGAACGATAATTCTTCACATCTGTGCCCAACTTGGACTGCCACTAAGGACCACTACAGACATAGACGGGCCACTACAGTTTTACCTCCTGTGAAACTCCAGAGTCCCTCCACTTCTCCAGTGGCCACCAACATGGCTAACAGCACGACAACAGTAGTAAAGGGTCTTCCTCCTGGCCCTGCAGGCAGAACTAGTCCAGAGGGGTCTCAGGTTAGTTAATTTTTATTTACATCACATGCAAAGACGCTGCTGTTGGGCTGACTTGCTGCACCACCCTCTGTGTATAGTGACCTGACATCTAGCAAAGACACAGTTTGTAAACTCTATTGTATTTGGTGTAAAGATTTTATATTAATATGTAAGGTCTTTTATAAATATCTGTGTCAAAGTCATGGGCCCTTACTCTAAATTTGAAGAAATGTGTGTCCACTCTTCATTTTTGCAATATGGACTATAATTAGGCCATTATAAAGAGTGCAAAAAATATGCACCCCTGCGAGCTTTTATAACCAAATGGATGCATACATCTGCTTTCTTTCCAGGTGCTCAGTAAGAAGAAGCTGCAGGACCTGGTGAGAGAGATTGATCCAAATGAACAGCTGGACGAGGATGTTGAGGAGGTCTGTCAGTGGTTTTAACTGGATTTTCAAGTTAAAACTGTACATACATTTTTTAACAGAGTGTAGGATATACATAAGCTTTGGCTTATATTTTGCTGTGAAATTACTTAGTAGAGTAATTGTATTATAAGTATTAGAGTATTTTTGTGTAAATCTTGTTCTGTTGAAACCCAGGCTGCATGTTAAATTGTATGGAATGTTTCTTCACTTTACTGAACATAACTAATGATTTTCAAAATGCCTTGTCTCTTCTCAGATGCTGTTACAAATTGCAGATGACTTTATAGAAAGTGTAGTGACAGCAGCCTGTCAACTTGCACGCCACCGCAAGTCCAATACCTTGGAGGTGAAGGATGTTCAGTTACATCTAGGTAAGTTGCTGGTGGTGTTTTGAAGAATTTTGTTGCTTTTTTGTTTTTTACACATGGGCTTAGTTTGTCACTTGAGGTCACACAAAAATGTAATGACAGTATGGACATGGACACAATGTAATTATTTGATGAGAGCTGCTAACACAAGTGGTGTCAGGACATAGAAAATAGTCCACATATCTTAAGACAATTTGATGTTTGAATTATTTGTTTCTTAATATTAAACGTTATCTCCCTTTAAGCCATAATTGGATATTTATGTTTAAATATTGGCATTACTTTGAAGGCAAAGTGTTATTTTATCAAATGTCTGTGCATTTAAAAGAACATTATTGATAACTGAAGGGAGCAGATGTATTCCTTGTAAATTCTTAAAAAATATATGGAAGTTGACATCTTAAAGAGATTCCTTCAAGGGTCCCACATGCTGTATAGATAATACAAATAAAGATTTTCTATCCTTAAACCTTTCAAAGCAATTTTAGCTTAATTTTTACTTGAATGAAAGTCAGAAAATGCAAGAACGTCTTGAGAAATGTGTTGACAGTTTGAGCAGCACCAGTATGAATATAAACTACTGGCAGTTAAATTGCTGTCTGTACTGCTTTGCTGTCTTCAGTTTGAAGCACACACAGAATGTCACCGTGTAAGGAGAGTCGAGACTGTCACACATGTTGAAATTATACACTTGACAGCCTTGAAAAGATATTTAACAATTTTTGGAAACGACATGGAAATTAGATCTTGGGAGTGTGACACTTTTCTGATAGACTGACTTACTTGCAAAGAAACTATAGCCTTGATGACAAATGCGACTGTTGTATTTATACAGTGTTTGATGGCACTAAATAAGTGTTGAAAATTCCAAAGACTGACTGTTTCCGTTTGCGTTGTTCATTGCTTTTTTTTAGAGCGCCAGTGGAACATGTGGATTCCTGGTTATGGCTCAGACGAGATCCGGCCGTTCAAGAAGGCTTGCACCACAGAGGCTCACAAACAGGTAAATACTAAACGGATTTCTTGTGTCAAACATGTCAGAATATTCTTGTTATTGGTCGATACACAGTTAGCACAGGTAGAGAAACTTGACCAACTGCTGTTTAATAATCTCATATATCAGTGTTGCTGGTTTTGGCTTTTAGTAGAGCACATAATGGACCTAATTGTTTGCATTTCTTTTCGTTTCAGAGAATGGCACTGATTCGCAAGACAACCAAAAAGTAGCAAGATAAACTAATACCCACTCTGTGTATTTTCTTTTTATTTTGTTTGTTTTTTCCTTTTCAACTGGGTTTTTTTTTTTTTTTTGGACTAATGAAGAAGAAAGTTTCAGTAGAGGTGTTTTTCTTTATGACATTAGATAGTGTTTTATTGTCATGTCTCCCTAACTTTTGAGTGTTTTGCCAGAATCATTGCATAATAATGGTATTTGTATGTTTGGTTCTGTTTTGTTGCCATTAAAGTAAGCCTGGCAGAACTCCATTGCATTTTTTGTCAATAAACATTTACTGGAATACTTCTTTTGGATTGTGACCATTATTGCATCTAGAATGTGTTTTGGTAATCTTGAACAGAGGGATGTGAATGTTAACGACTCATCTGTCTACTTAAAAATGATCTTATGTAAATGATCGGTATGTAAGATATTATGACTCCTCTGTTTATCTGTTCGTACAGGGATTTTGATATTGTTGTTTATAATACCAAAGTCTCACTGCAAATGTGGACACAGTCATTTCTTTGCCTTTGTTTTAGACGTGCTGTTAATTTGTATTGTTACTATAGGAGTTATTGCATTAGTTAGAGGTAAAACATTTGAAATCAATTAATACTTGCAGAGAACCAAGGATACAGACTAATATACAAAAAACAGCCGTTAACAACCTGTCATGTCTTAGCAAAAATAAATTGTCTACATTTTGGCTGCAGAAACACAGGAGTTATAGTAATTGCTATGGGAACTTCTCAAAACATTTCAAAAGAACAATATCCAGAGGCACTTTGGGGATTTTATTTAATACATTTCAACAACAGCACCTGAAAATCAATCAGTCATAAAATGCCACGCAATTAGTGGTGATGCAGCAAAGCCTGGTCTATGCAACTACTCGAGTGCAAAAGAATGAAGGCTACATAATGGTATTGTCTTTAATCTTATTCCAGGGACCCAATACAGTAACTGCTGCCCATTACAGGCAGAATAAGCCACACAGAAAAGAATCAGGTTTATGTTCTGAAATGGATTTTGAGGAAAGAGCAGAATGTCCTTGGAGCGCATTGGCTCCCACCCTCTGTTGCTTTCAAACCCTTGTTCTAAGTTATGACCTTAGTGGGACATGAGCTGTGAGCAGGTAGAGCAAAGAATAATTTCCTAACCGTCTCCTAAAGGGATACAAATGTCAAGTATTTCCCAAGAAAAAAGGGCAAAAAATTTCTCATACCTTTAACTGTTTTGTGACCTCTCAAATATATTGTCGCTTGTCAGTCCTGAAACCCGGGTTTGGGAACGAATTTTCCGGTGAGGTGCAAAAAATAAAAAATAAATACTGGAAGTCACCATTACAATGCATGTCCCTGTTGAACTGAGATTAGTAATGACCTGATCAGTCCATTAACCTGATATGCTGTGTTCCTCGCATCTCACAAAAAAAGAGAATGAACCTATATGTCTTCTAAATGCAAAAATCTATAGATTTTGCTATTAAACGTCCACAGCCTCATGGCAGCTTTATGAGGCTGTACTCTAAGGCACACTTTGAGCTAAAAGCTAATGCTTTAAGCATCAGTTAGTTTTAGGAATGTGGTCTTAAAACAAGCAATGGGCAAACTGAAATTTTGACCTGATGGTGGAGTTAAATTAGGTTCAGGAAATCATTATACTTTATATTGGACATCTTAAGCATGTAAACAACAATCAATTAAATAGTACTCAAGACATTTCCCCATAAAATAAAAATGTTAGCCTGCTGGTGGTGTAGATGTAAAATAAGCCAATATTAACCATAGTTAAGTCTGAAAATGTATAAAACCTTTCCGTTTAAGTCTCAATTAAATTTTTTACTTATTTTAGGAATGTCAAAGTATTGTACACAATTATCAGTCTCTTATATGGTTAAAGTTGCAAAGAAAGGTGCAAAATTGCATTTCAAATCAGTGTGTTTCATGATGGTCACACATTACAGTAAAATGCCACCACAAATTCAACTTCCCAGCAGCCAGTTTTGGCTCCACAGTAACACGAGTGCACATGGGTGACCACAGTTTAATCACAGCACTTCTTGTTGTTCTTGGGGGCTGTGCTGGGCTGTGACATGCTGGCTCTCTGTAACTGCAGCGCCTGCGGGGCGGCGCACTTGACTCCATCCCAGCCCTCTTGCAGCTCTACCTCTCCGCTCAACAGACCCTGGTAGACTCGCCGAGTGAGGAGCTCGAAGGACTCCCTCACATTTTGGCCCGTCTTTGCAGACGCCTCCACATAAGGCATCCCCAGCTGTCCGGCCAGTTTCTCAGCCTCCTCTCGGCTCACCGCCCTCTCCTTGTGAGCATCTCGGTCACTCTTTTGACCTACCAGGATGAACAGAACCTTGTGTGGCTGCACTCGTTCGCACACCTCAGCGTGCCACTCCTTAATATGGTCAAAGGAGGCTCGGTTGGTCATGTCAAACACCAGCAGGCCTCCAACCGAGTTGCGGTAATAAGAACGGGTTACTGACCTGAGGATAGAGGTGAGGCAAAGGGGAAAAGAAAGAAAGAGACGGAGGATTTTTTAAATTTTAACACATGAAAACATCCTAAAACCCATACCGAAGAGTACAGAGTTCAGACTTTTCCAGCAGCTTATTTCCTGTTCCAGTCAGCAATAATAGCTGCACTGTGTGAGTTGAGCCCTTTCAGATAAGCAGATTGACAAAGAATTTGTGTCTTTGTAAGAAACTGATATCCACTGTTTTCTCACCCTAATCATGAAACTGTCAACAGGCATATAGTTCCCTCTTGAGTCATCGAATGTGTAAACCAAGGGAAAGGCTTAGTTAAGGGTCCTAGCAGTCGGCAGTTGGTAAAAAACTTACTTCTTCATTTGAATAGTTCTTACTGAAAGCAAACCTAATTCAGCTGAGCTTTAAGCTGACTTGTGAGATTAGTGGGCTGCAAATATCATGCAGAGTGGAGGTAAATACGGGCATAGCTTGCAATTTGCCAGTTTTTTTTTAAAGTGGAGAGCTGAAATAATATATTTAGATCCAGAATGAAACATATTCCTCCTACTTCTTTCATTAAGGATGCTGAGCATGGAAAATAATGACTCTTAAGAGATCTTTCGCTTTAAGCTTTACACACACACACACTGCATTTCAGTACACACTGCAGGGTGACAAGGTGGATACACAGTCATAGCTGAAAGCAAACACAGATGAACAGCTCTGATGTGAATAGAATAACCAGCGGTGGTTTATTTGGACTGTATATTTGCATGCACACCAGAAGTTTCTCTAATAATTATCTTTCGAATGGATTTTCATGTTTTAATGTTTTATACAAAGAGGCACTGAGCTGCTGTACAAGGCTGCTGTGTAAAGAAGTCTAGTGCAGGTTTGATATATTAAGACCTCCACAAAGGATCATGGATTAAAAGTGTGCTCTTTAAGAAGTGTTAAGCTATGTCTGATATGTATGTAGATGGAAGACAGCTTGTGAGCCGACAAGTTCATCCTCACCTGAACCTTTCCTGCCCAGCCGTGTCCCAAAACTGCAGCTTGACACGGACCCCTGGTTCCACCTCCAGGAAGTGGACGTAGAAGTCTACACCTACTGTCTGGTTCATGGATTCCAGGAACAAGTCCTCAGTGTAGCGCTTCAGCAGGGAGGACTTGCCCACGGTGGAGTCTCCCAACATGATGATTCTGAACTGATACTGCCACAAAGTCAGGTCCATTTTGCTGACAGTGAGAAAATACCAGTTAAGGCAGGGAAGGCAGTTTGTGGGGATATAAAGGTATAAAAAAAAATCCCAGGCAAGAGAGAAATAGAATAAGAAATGATAAACAGGTGAGATTAGGAAAGATTGAAGAGGAATATATTGTAAGAGCCAAACTGCAGAGATTGGGAAGACCAAGAAGATGAAACCTGCAACAGTTAAGCAGTCCCACACCAGTCGGTTCCCTACCTCTGATGTTCTAAATGTTGAGAAACAATCAAGTAGCCACTCCTTATTAATCACTCTGTGCTCATAGCCATCCCAAACGCCTGTGCATTTGATGGCTGCAGCACAAGTCTCTCAGTCTCATTAACATTGTGGCTCATCAAGTCCTCTGCAAAAAATTAGGTGTGTAGAAAAAAATATGCCAGACTAAATCGATCCCAGTAATTGCCACAGTTCTCGCCTGAGCTGCTGATCCCAACTGCCACTGTAAGCATGTTCAGGAGTGTGGCTATGTAGGGGTGTGGACTTCTAAAGTTTGCCTGTTGATACTTGACAAAAGGAGGGGCAAGAGCACAAGGACAAAGGGAGGGCCAGCTGTGGGAGAGAAAGGGGGGGAGGTAGGAAGTGAGGAAGTAGTGGCTGTATTTAATGCCATATCGAGGGAAATTGTGAAGTTTCCGGCTTTCACCAACTCATATATACTTGTCATCTTTTTTTTTTAAAGCAGAAAATGGGGGTTAGTGTTGGCCACTCTTTGTCTACACAATTTGCAGCAGTTTTTTTTTTTTAATCACTTTATGGTCCTGTCTGTACAGTGAACTTGGCCACCTAAAAAGGGAAGTTGATAACAATGGTGCTTTAAATCCCCTGGGAAAGGCTCTGGATATGCAATTAATTTGTGTAAAACAGCTTAGCGTTGTATTTATGACTACAACATATTCATTCACTTATGTTTAGGAACTTCATATTGACTATTTTAATATCAAGCACAGGTAACAGTTAAAGGCAAAATCGGTCAAATCTGCCAAACTGTTTTTAATACTATCACAAGACAACTGAATTTAATTGTTTTCTGATGCAGTTAAAGTTGTATCTACAGAATTTTGTTTATTGTTGTCTGCATGGAATCCAACAGATCACCTGCCTGCATTCACTGCTGCATCTTAATATTGCGAGTTATGATTACTACTACAACTACTAGAGGGAAGTAGTTCAAAAAAAATGACTAGTTTGTAATGAGAAATGTTTTAATTCAAAACAAACCCATACACTGCACCACACATGCATCCAAACTTCATAAATAGAAAAATATGGTATGGCCATACATTTGGGTCAACAACACATAAATAAAAGCATCTGCAATAATAACCAAGCCTAAAATTGTACCTTGGGAGTTTGACGCTTATGATCTACAGTTGGTTGCTACTGATGTTTTGAGATTAAACTGAGATCTTATTTTCAGTTTTGTTATATCAGGTTTCAAATGCAAAACTTTCCTCTTGTTTTCTACAGTTGACTCAAAGGTCATCTAATGTTAGCGGGACTGTCAGATGACTGTGCATCAGCACAATTCACTTTAGGAAGCTCTCAGATACGACAGCAAGGGGAAATGGAATACAAAATCATATTTGTTGATAAAAAGCAAAAGTCTGAAACCTCAAAAAGTCATGCAACATGAACTGGTGAGTTCTGGTTTATGTAATAAAAGCTTAGAGCACTCCAAAGTGCGTAAGTCGGCATGTATCAGTTTCTGCACAGGAATTAAAAGCCAGTATCCATATGAGCCTTAAACATGCGTATTATTACAACAGAATATTTCATATGCACCCTACAGCCACAAACTTTGTGTCCCAAGTTAATCTCATATTGGTACAATTTTGACAGCAATACTGAGCAAGAATATTTAAAACCAAAGCTTGTACTCGAACCAAGAGGAGACATACATAAAACAACTATAACCAAAGTATTTTAAAGAGGTAAATGTATCGATACTGTGTCTAACTGCCATGACACAGGAAAAACATGGAGAATACAAGCTGCAAACAGCAGGACAGCATGTTTCTTATCAGTGTTTTCTTACATTGGATTGGACTGACTGGCAGAATGGCTGCCACAAGAAACCCGATTGCACAGAATATCTCCGACTTAACACTGTTGCTATGAGTCCTGCAAACTTCCCTGTTAATTGTGAGTAGTCACAAGTTCCTATGCCTAACTGCAAACTACACCTTCCACCTTCTCACAATTTTGTCCAAGCATCTTGCAATTAATGATGCTGCATACTTTCTACTTATTTGTGATTTCTTACCATTTGTCATTTACCATATTCTATTTTTTGAATTCAACAAAAGTGTTCTGTACAGCTATCTCACAACATCTACATGTTTTCTTACAGCTCTCTCATAAAAACGTTGTTCAAATTTTTGCCTTTCTTGACACAAAAGCTGAAGCCATTATATGTTTAGTGTACAAACGATAACCAGCATATTGTGCCAAACGGTTTAAAAACAGTTTGATACAAATTTTGGTTTTGCAGCATCTGCTAAGGGCAGACCAATATTTTTCTGGACCTTGCATTTATCTGCAAGAGTAACAACTACACCTACAAAGAGGGAAACTTCAGCTCAGTGATGTCCATGTCAGGTGAGCTGCTCCCACTGCGGTCACTGTAAGTGTCCCTGAAATGAAAAAAAAACAAAAAACATTAAACATTATTGTTTTACTGAGATTACGGGTACAATGATGACATTATAGTGTCACTGTAAACTGTAAGTAAGTTGCTTTGCCCGGGTTTACCGAGGAGAAAGACGGCAGCCCTTAGCCAGGTAGCTCTGGAGTTTTCCTGCAGCAGCCAGCAGGAGACCAAAATATGGAGGAGAGGGTTTGATAGGTCTGGAGGTGAACTCTGGATGGTACTGCACTCCAACAAAGTAACAATGGTCTAAAACAAAATGTAGTGGATTAGTACAGGCATTTTGACCTCCATTATATTAGGTCTGGGTAAAACATGTGAGTAGATATATTATAACAAACAAGGGCAATTTCAGGTTAAGTATACAGTCTCTTAAGAATGTTTGCATATATTGACAGCAGTAAGTGGATGCTTGTTTTTCACTTACCCTCCAATTCAATGACCTCCATTCTCTCTCCTTCCACATCCTGGCCAACAAACTGAAGTCCCTTCTTTTCAAAGTGGTGCTTCAGCTCTGGATTCACCTAAAATGAGATGAAATTATTCAGTCTTATGAAGAAATAAGATTATCTTGCAATACTCAAAACAATATTTGGACCCTCAAAACACTTATCCAGGGTTGGGTCATGGTGGCATAAGGGTAATCAGGGCATTCCAGACATCCCTCTCCCCAGCATTGCTTTCTAGTTCCTCCTCTGGGATCTCAAGGTATTCCCAGACCAGATGAGACAAGTGATCACTCCAGCGAGTTCTGGGACTACCCTGCAGTCTCCTCCCAGTTGGACGTGCCCAGAAAACCTCCAACGGAAGGTGCCCTGGAGGCGCACTAATCAGATGCCGGAACCACCTAAGCTGGCTTCTTTCAACGTGAACGAGCAGCTGTAATACTCCAAGCTCTCTCCAGATGTCCGAGCCTCTCACCCTATTCCTGAGGCTGAGCCCAGCCACCCTGCATAGAAAACTAATTTTAGCTGATTCTATCTATAATCTCATTCTTTAGATCACTAGCCAGAGCTCATGACAATAGATGAGGGCTGGAACGTAGACTGACTGGTAAATCAAGAGCTTTGCCTTCTGGCTCAGCTCCCTCTTCACCACAACAGCTTTGTGCAGTGTCCACATTACTGCTGACACTGCACCAATCAGTCTGTCCATCTACACTTCTTAGCTTGGGTCAGTAACCCCCTGCCCCCATCCCAGAGGGTGCAATCCACCAGTTTCCAGCACAGGGCAATGGCCTTAGACTTGGAGGTTCTGACTCTCATCACAGATGCCTCACACTTGGCTGAAAATCACCACAGTTCACGCTGAAGGTCACAGCTGATGAAGCCAACAGAACCACGTCATCCACAAAAAGCAAAGACATGACTCTGAGCTTCCTGAACCGGACACCCCCTACACCACGGCTGCACCTTGAGATCCTGCCCATGAATATCATAAAAGGGATCGGAGAAAAGGGGCAACTCTTGCAGAGTCCAACACCCACCAGAAATGTATCTGACCTTGTGCCAAGAATACAAATAAAGTACAGAACAGTTAAAATCTCAAGTCGCTGCAAGATGTACTAGCTGAATAAGATCCAGTAGAGTATGATTTTATTTCCTTAAAAATACGTGTTTTGTCCCCCCACCCCTCCCAAGTTTTGTCCTCCAAACTTTCCTTTGATGGTTATACTAGCATGTTCGCCTGGGATGAGACTGGTGGGATTATATATCTCATGTGGCCTGGAAACGCCTTGGGATTCCCAGGAAGAACCAGAAAGCGTTGCCAGGGAGAGGGATGTCTGGAATGACCTGCTTCACCTGCTGCCTCTGCAACCTGACCCCGGATAACAAGAGAAATGGATGGATGGACTTTCCCATACTTGGTCTCTACCTCAAATCTGTGTCTGTGCCTCTCTTCAACATATTCCACATCTCCATACAGTCTTCCTGCAACAATTGAACATCAGTTATCACAAACATAATAGTTAGGAAGAAAAATAAAGCTGACACAGTCCACAATTTGTTTCAGGAAGATACATACTCAGTACACTGGTGCTGGAATTAAAAATGGTCCGCCTCTTCCCCAACCTCATAGTCCCACCCATTTGCCCAGGGTTGTGCTCTGGCATGTCAATCACCTGTCGAGATCAAATAAAATGTTAAACCACCAAGCTTATTTGATGTGATAGAAGCATGGTGGGGAAAAAAAGATAACCTACCACAGGGTGTTTTGATTCTGGATTAAATTCTGTGGAGTTAGCATCTGAAAAAGATAAGCAAAACTGATCTAAGCTCCTATCAACTTCCCAACGGGTCTAAGGTTCCTTCATCATTAAATTAGAAACCACAGGAATCAAATGTTGCTTGGCAGTGTCCTGTAGCTGAACAGCACAATTACTCACCTTCCCATCCAAGAACATTGCGGGCAAACTCACACACTGCCAGCTGCATGCCTAAACATACCCCTGCACAAAACAAGACCAACAGGATTTTTGTATAATGAGAGCTATTGTAAGGACTCATAAATAAAGAATGGCTGAAGATCTCCATGGTAAAAAACACTTTCATGACTAACACTATTTCATTTGCATATAATTATACAGTGTCTATAAAAATCATTTGCCTCTCTCTGGACTTTATGTTTCATTATTTTACAGCGTTGAATGTTTTGAGTGGATGCAATTAAGCATTTATGTCACAGGGAGAACAAATCTCTACAAATGGTTCTAAATTACGTAGAAAGATAAAACACTAAATGATTGCAGGAGAATATTCAGGTCTATATCATTTAGATTCAAGGGTTGCAGTAATTTTAGTTTCGAGTCTATGGATCGAGAGGGTCTGTAACAACTGAACCTGAACTTAACATTTTTCTCCATTTGTCTTTGCATCATTGCTCAAACTAGGATAAGCTGCATAGACATCTTCATGGAACAGAAGCTTACAAGTCCTGCCACACTTTCGTATTAGGTTTAAATTGTACATGGGTATAACACACATTAACATTGCTTCTCATTCTGTGTAGCTTTTGCTTTGTACTTTAAGCTGATGTGAGAAAAAAAATAATTCTTTGTGCTCTTCACAAACCTTCCAGGGTTTGTTGTAAACATCCCTACAAAATTATGCATCTTCTGAATACTCTGAGCTGCAGCTAAGTATTTATGCAATCAATTATATTCTGTTTTATATCTGTTCCTAAAATTAATCCAAAAGGTTTGTGTTGTTTTCACTTTAAATTTCCGTCCAACCTGTGTCGAAAATTACCTACATCCACTGTAATTTAATCGGGTAAATAATGAAGCATAAAATCCTACAAGATGATATGACGGAGAAATACTAGCGCAAAATGAAGGCAGCTGGCATGAACTGTCATTTGAAAAGCTTTTTCAGTTCTGACTGACCGTTCTGGACTCCTAGGCATTTAACCTATTGTTAATGACTTATTGCCTGTTCACACTCTGACACACGTGACCCCACTAACTCACGTAAAAATTGTGTAGATCAATGACTTAGATGTGACCTCGACAACTCCTAAGGTGCTAACAAATCCACAAGAGCTTAAATGCCTGGGACTCCCAAACAGTGGGTCCAGTTGCCCTGTTTTAGCATGCATTTATACTATGACCTGGAAGAATGAGAATCTTCAAAGACATAACAGAAGACAGACCCAATGAGATAACAAAGTATAAAATCTCTTACCCAGAAATGGCTTATTCTGTTTCCTTGCCCAACTAATAGCCAGCATCTTGCCTTCTGTTCCTCGTACACCAAAACCTCCAGGAACCAACACACCACTGTGGAAAGGGAAGAAAGGACTGTCAAGCCTTAGTTCACTTCACATGTCCCTCTCTCTTTGGAGATAGTCTGAGGACAAAATGCTGGACTTGTATTGTCCATCTAGTAAGCTAGTTCAATACAATCCTGTAAGGCCATTGAACTAAGTAAACAGTAATTTGCAAAACTTTGTATGCTATGTGGTAAGAAATGATTGGTCAGAATCTGATTAAATAATACTGGAAAATATATATACTATAAAATTTCTTGACATTTTGTGGACAGTTTACTGAACTCAGCTACTACCAGAACCTGTTACTGCATGTTTGAACACATCTACATGACTCACAAATTTAACTCTGTTTAAATAGTTTGCAATATTACACCAGACTGCCATCATGTGGCATGAAAGATAACATTGTATCATCACAGTGTAAATCTCAATATTGACAGCTGCTAATTTTCAAGGTTATCCAATCCTACTGGCACATGTTTTCTCCCTGTATTGTCTACTCACTGAGAACTGCAGAGTTTTTGCCAGGCCTCATGATATTTCACAGGTTCATCTTGCAGAGTGGTAGTCTCCAGGTCAGCAGAGTCTATGTACTGTAAAAACAAAAAACAGTACAATTTGGTAAGAGATCAGTAAGCATCAGACAAACAGGCTTACTGCTGTATAAATACAGGCACAGGTAAGGCATTATTCAAGTTCTACAAGTTTTTTTTGGAACAGTCTCAACATAAAGTGTAGGAGTGCTGCTAAATTCAAAACTCAACATGTAAAAAAACATAATAGGTAAAATGTTTCTGTACCTTGACCTCTAGTTTGTGATTAATGGCCAGGGCTGAGTGCTCTAGTGCCTTAATAACAGACGTGTAGGAGTCCGCTAACTTTGTGTATTTCCCCACCAGGGCTATAGAAACCTGCTCCAAGAGACGGTCAGATCTGAAAAGAGAGGGAGATGATTCATACTGACCCCGGTGCATCATTTAATTATAACTTCTCAGCTACACAAATAATAATTTAGTGCTTTTATTTTACCCCCACATCTAGTTTCCTGTAATGATGCGGGGACATTTCTCTTTCAGAGTTCAACATTCTTTGGTGGTTTGTAACACAATTCCCAGAGGTGACTCACTGATTGAACCGACTGTGCCATAACTGAAAGGTATATAATTTGCAAGCAATTTCTCACAACCTTTGAGCAAGATGAAATTAGAAACAAGTAAGTGACTAAGACAAACTTCCTCACCTGTCAGCCATCTCCTTCCACTTTGTAAGCATCTTTCTGGGTCTCATCTCAACAGGCAGGTTTAGCCGCTTACAGAAGTAGTCCACAACACCTTGGTCCTCCAGAAGCAGGGGCACTTTATAAATTGAGGAGACGTCATGGACACAGATCACCTGTGAAGAAATAGAAAATATTATTACTACTATGTTGCTTTATCATATTTTTTTCATTAATAGTGTGACTGAGCAATGTTAACATGTTTAGATTGTGATTTTAACTGGTAATATCAATAATAATAATACCATAAATCCATCCTATTTTATACCGTTATTGATGTCTTGCAGCTTTCATAATTCCTAAACACCTGAGGGTAGAATCTCTGAGCTCAGGCCTTATGCTTACTGGACATTAAAACCATCCTGTTGCATCCCTATGAAACAGTACCACATATATTCATACATAAGCACGGGATGATTTAATGTAAAAAATAAAAAAATAAAAAAGGCCGACAATAATAGCGAACAGTGTAGTAGTAGTAGTTATTCTTTCTTCTGTCGCTCATGTACTAATATGTACTGAATACAAATTGAAACACCAATTATATTTAATACATTAAAATATTACAAATAAGACTCTACTACTGCGGAGAAAGTGGTGACAACACAAACTGCACTAGTTCAGCCTGTTCTACACACAGATTTAAGATAGGCTGTTAACTGGGAACGAAAACAAGACTTTACCTGTGTGGGTTCCACATGACAAAACATGGAGATCTTCTCTTTGACAGACGTTTCTAGGGGCATTGTACAGCGACACATAATCTGGAAAAGAGATATGTATGTTAGTGTAAAATTAATAAGCAAAAATAATACATGGGCGCAGGTTTGGGGGTTTGTAGTTAAAGACATACTTAGGCAGATTTTATTTTTTGTCTACATCATGAGATCAATACGCATCTAAAGGATTACTGAGTTATCGACACGTAAAACGAAAATAAATAACCTGGCCTGTGTATACCTGGGATGCAGGAGGGAATGCCGAGTTTGAGAACCAACTATAATCTGACTCACCAAATCTGGAGACAAGCCTAGCCCTCTGAGCTCTCGGACACTGTTCTGGGTCGGTTTGGTTTTTTGCTCTCCCGTTGTATTGGGCTGAATAAAAAGAAAAAGATAAATTCATATAAAATTTAAACAAAAATGACAAAGTGCAAATTAGGTCAGTGGTGATTGTTCCTGCCCAATAGTGTTCTCCTTCAATTAACAACAAACGGAACAAAACACCAAAAATATACTTAATATATGTCAAAATTATTATCCAAATACCACCACAACGAACAAATATTCGGATATGTGAATATTCAGGACCAGCCCTAACGATTATTATTATTATTATACTGTGGAATATGGTGATCTTACAGTTAATCAATTTTCCTGTAATATCTGTTGATGAATCCATTGTGTGTCAATTAGTGAAGCATACCTGTGGCACCAAGCTGACGTGGATGTTGCAGAAGTTCTCCTTCTTCACCTTGAACTGGAACTGTCTGAAGGCCTCTATAAAAGGCATGCTCTCAATGTCCCCGACTGTGCCTCCCAGCTGTTGGCACAAAGCATCAGATCAGACTATAGAACTGCATGCTTGAACAGACCGGTTAGTTCTCTGCATCTCACGCACGCTGACAAACTTGTAAAGTACAGCATGTTGTCAGCAACACTGAGCCTATAATACTGTCAGAGCTTGTTTGAAGTATGGAGAGAACTGCAAGGGGCAGGATAATAATTTACCTTAGTTTATGAGAACTTGACTCTTTTCAGCAGCAAATTTATTAAAGATGAAATTATTCTGCAGGACATACTGTAAAACAAACACCTGATTTATAAGACAAAGCTTTAACACTTTTTAAATAAATTAAACCTACTGTGCCTTCTTTCCCATTGCTAGAAAACAGAGCCAGTCCAAGAGAAGAGGATAGTTTTACAGACTCTCCTCAAGAAATTCATTTTAAATCACTTAAATTTTCAGTTTTTCTTGATTGTTTGTTTCTCTGCTTCACTTACTCGCATTTGTTCAGGTTTGGTGATTTCTCATACCACTTGTAGAATAGTGCCAAAATTATCTGTTGCTTCAGTCAACATTCTTGGTCTCACCTCTGATCAAAAACCTTTTCCATGTCTCTAAATCACTAGAAAACTAAATCCTGGTCCAAAATCAGTTGTGGGTGACGCATGAGAGTATAAAAGCAACACTTTTCGCTTGACAAAAACAATGTTTAGAATCCAGTCACACTGAATGCAAAATCCATTTGGCCAACAGCATGAATTCACAACAACTTACCTCTATGACACAAACTTGAGGCTCCACACCGTCATCATCCACTGGAATCCTAGCCTGCTTCATTACCCACTCCTGTATGGCATCAGTGATGTGGGGTACCACTGAGAAAACATGTCAGTATGATCACAAAATCATGTAAATGATTGGCGATGCACTTTACACACTTTAACTTAAACTGTACAAATAAAAATACAAAATGTATTTTTAAAGATTTATTTTTGGCCTTTTATGCCTTTATTGGATAGGACAGTGGATAGAGTCGAAAACGGAAGCAAGAGAGTGGGGAAGGACATGAAGTAAACGCCCAAGGTCGGAATCGAACCCAGGACAGCCGCAACGCCTCTGCACTTAGGTCACACGACATAACTATTAGGGTATCGGGGCGCTCCAACCACTGTACGTTTTAGTGTGGATACCTTTCCATATTTATTGTAAGATAACTCACCCCTCAGAATAACACACAAAGCAGTTTCCTACTACTTTCAACATCAAACTAACCTTGTACTGTCTTGCCCAGGTAGTCTCCTTTCCTCTCCTTGTTGATTACCGACTGGTAGATCTTTCCAGTGGTGAGGTTGTTGTCTCTGATAAGGCGAATGTCCAGGAAACGCTCATAGTTTCCTAGGTCTAGATCCACTTCTCCTCCATCATCGAGAACAAACACTTCACCTGGAAAGCAAAGACATTACATGAATTTATAATACCCTAAGTGTATACAGCAGTACCAAAACTAGTGGAAATTCATTACTTAGTTTGCTGACATAACAATTATCTATTGTATGGAAAACAAACTAAGCCTATGCCACTTGACCTTCAGCCATTATGTACCCACACTATATCAGGGATTTTCTTGCATAGAGCAACTTTTGGCACCCCTATAAAAACGTTTTAGGCACCACACAAAGATGTTTCAGACAGTGCCACTAGAAACTCACAAGTGCAAAGATGGGAAGAATTGAGAGTTAAAAAAATTTTTTAAACCAGGTTTGTTAATTGGGGGTTAATTTACTCAAACATTGCAGACATGTGTTTCTAAAATGGTCGAAAATAACAATTAAATAATAATAAGACTCACTGCCTTTACTATATGCAGACTGATTGTCAGGTGTACTCACCCGATAAAGGCCCATTGTGAGACAGGAATAATACATATTTCTTGTCAAATATTGACCATACGACTCAACCACACAATCAAATACAACAGCAGCAGATAGTTGATGACAAACAATAATAGTCAACATTGCTGGATGCAGTGAATTACTTACCATGTTCATAAGGTGAAAAGGTGCCAGCATCAATATTGATATATGGATCGATTTTGATCGCAGTGACGTGAAGGCCGCAGGACTTGAGGATTGTGCCAACACTGCTGGCAATGATGCCCTTACCAATTCCAGATATAACACCACCCGTAACCAAGATGTACTTCATAGTGGCATGTGAAGACTAAACACAAAAAAACAAGAATTCAGTACATATTCTGCAAAACTACTTTATATCTACAGGGCACATTACCAGTTCATCCACATTTCAGACACAGAGTACATGCTGATGTGGTGGAAATCAGAAATCATACTGTTCAGTCCCACAAACACAAAAATCTGGTTTATTGATAAAAGCCTTAGTCCCCTGTCCACTAACACAGAGCATTCTGCGAGAAAGCTGGGAGTAATTTTTGACTCAGAAGTATTTCATATAGGTGCTGTATAAACAAAGTTAGAATTTCTATTATATTATATGTACAGTGGAAACCAGAAGTTTACATACACTGCATAAAAAGACACATTACCATTTTTTTCTCACTGTCTGACAATAAATCAGACTAAACCTTTCCTGTTTTAGATCAGTTAGGATTACCAAAATTATTTCTATTTGCTAAATGCCAAAATAATGAGAGAGAGAATTTTTTAGAGAATTTTTTATGCTTTTCTTCAAGGTCAAAAGTTTACATACATGTCCTTAGTATTTGGTAACATTGCCTTTAAACTGTATGACATGGTTCAAACGTTTTGGGTATCCTTCCTCAAGCTTCTCACTGTAGTTTGCAGGAATTCTGGCCCATTCCTCCTGACAGAACTGGTGGAACTGAGTCAGATTTGTAGGCCGCCTTGCTCACACACGTCTTTTCTGCTCTGCCCACAAATTTTCTATAGGATTGAGATCAGGGCTTTGTGATGGCTGCTCCAAAAGGTTGACTTTGTTGTTCTAAAGCCACTAAGTCACTAATTTGGTGGTATGTATACGGTTATTATCCATTTGGAAGA